>JAWRVF010001947.1:0-31988 GCA_036785485.1 Physcomitrellopsis africana | reverse complement strand
ATATATTTTTACACAACCGAATGTCGATCAGGTTGTGTGAGAGGGTTCTATCAAGTAAGATTTTGAGCAAATTGCGCACAGGGTTCGGAAACTAAGGCTCGTCCTTTTCCGTGTTTGGTTTCAGATAATATGATCCAGCTACGTCTCTAGAGCAGAGATGTCGACACTTCTACATGTTCCAACAACTGTGATCATGGGGTTCTATCGGTTGTGCAGATTCAGTAGAAGTCCTTCGAAAGCGAGTCATAACTTGGGTGGAATATTTCAAACTTCGATGTAACAAGGAACCATTCATGGCATGGTCACGGTGTACAACATGGAAGAGCCACTAACGCGAGCTTACGAGAGATCGGTACAGAGAGTCAGTCAGGAAACCACCAAGGCTGTGGCATGGGCAGTGTTTCAGCACCGCAATGGAAGTGGATCGAACCGTTCCAATGGCGCTGTTCCAGTACCACAGGCGACGCGCTTCAAGATTGAAGCGCTCAGTAAACGTGAACTCGATTGTCGTCCTGAAACCAGGAATCATGTGCCTCCAATTCAAGATGCCACTAGCACTCTGTTTGATGCGTATGAGCTAGACTCTGTCTTCAAGCATCTCGATCGAGCTTTACAATCCGTCGACACTCAACAGAAGGTCTCTTTTGACGCTCCTAAGTATTGCGACCAGGACCAGCAGTGCTACCCTCGACATGGCTACGCCGCTTCGGAAGAATCTGATAGACTCGAGCAGCGATATTGGCTCGAGAGAGTAGACAAGTCCCAACAAGTCCGTGGCAACTATCTGGACACTGTGGACGAGTCGTGCCCGTTGGCAGACGCCCAAGACCGGTTAGGGTATGGATACAATGGGAACAGAAGCAACAGATATGAATATCAATCTAAACCTAAACTGGAACTGAACTTGGACATGTACGACGAGCTTTGCGAGGATGTGCAGGAAGTTCTACCACAAGGGAAACTGTTCAAAACAATGCAGTTATTGCAGACGCGGAGCTGGGGGAAAGTGCTTCAAGGTCGAACTCGACACTCCTCCTTCGACTCATCCTCAAAGGTTGCCCTTCTCAAAGATAATAAGGATAACCAGCAATTAAAAAGCTCGAAGTTGCGAAGCATTTTCAGCTTGAAAACGGCCAAGGGTAGCCTTTCTCCAAGGTCTACACGTCAAGCGCGCATTGTGCCGGATGATTATTCACAGAAGGGGCGCAAATCAAGCGAAGAAGGTGACCTGAAGAAGTTCGGATTTGGCCCTTACGACGACGATTCTAGTGATAGCGCTCACAGCGATGGCTATGAAGCGCAGTACGTATCGCCAACTAAAACCAAGACTGGATCACGACCCACTTACAACAAACAGGTTCCGCTTTCCCCTGTTTTGAAATCTAGCGTGCAAATGGTGATTGTTCCGAACGTCTGCCGCACTGTTCGATTATCCAGCGACATGTCCAACCCTGACCCCGCTGAAGGTCTCCGTGACCACCTTAGACATGGTTCGTTGGCGTACAACATACCTGTTGCTCCGAGGGAGCCAAGGGAGCGCCGAAAGAGCTCGTACTCCCTTAATTCGACTCCATCTCTTGGTCATAAACCTCGCAGAGCCATGCTGCACGATGATCGCGACGATTTCGTGCAGGACAACTCATCGCAATACCTTCAGGAGTATCACCATCACGTCCTGGGTGAAGTTGACGACAATGAGCTGACTGTGCAAGACATTGTGAAGCGAGCCTCGCGCAAGTCCTTCGACGAGATGGCGCACCGCATGCCCATAGGACAGAATACTGGCTTGAAAGTGCCAAAAACTCCGCTTGCTTCTGAGCCTGTTTCTGTCTGTAACTCCCCGAGCATGTTGTTTTTGTGAGTAGATGTCGGCGATTCAGGTATAGATTGGTGTTCAACTCAACGTCAGCGTCTGTTTCGATCTTCAGGTGCAGGAAGTGTGCGCAAAGCAGGTTAGTAACCTCGAGGCTACAAGTGCGTGTAGCAGAAGGCCCAACAAATACGGAGAACTGTAAGTCTGGATTCGTAACTGTAGATAGTGAAGGAGGTCGGTTGTCACACTCATCGTTCCAGACACTGTGTTGAGCTATTGCAGGTGCATTGTATCATAATATAAGTGTTCAACTTCAGTAGTTTATCTCGAGTGTTCATGTGACGTTTACACACTTGCAACTATCAAGCTGCAGTGTCTTGTGCTTGAGTCTACATTGATGCACATGTTCAAGTGGGTCCAGAGGAGAAATACGTATATTGGTCACTATTCGTCGCGCAATTCACTAGACAGACCATCAAACTGAGAAACGTACATCAATATTGTGAAACATTTCTAAACTGGCATGGATCCGTTCCGTGTAATACCCAGTTGCTCGAGACCTTGATATCTACAACTGCACTATATTTTTACATTTCAGCTCACAGAACTTGGACATTGTGATTGACTACAATAATACAGTTCAGTGCCGCAATTGATCAGTGAAGGATATCTAGACATTCCTCACTGTCGATGAACGAAACTGGAGTTTGTTGTTCTAGTGGCGATTGAAGTCACGAAATGGGAGTCATCCAAATCTGATGAATGAGCAAGCGAAAGAAATATGTAGTGCTTTCAGAACTTGTGAGGCTATTGGTTGAATAGTGTAAAATGATTCTCTAAATCTGGTTGTGTATTTGAGGGATATCTTGGTCTAGATGTGTGGTGTGAAATCAATGTCTTTAGAAAGCAGAGATAGCAGCTTGATAGTAACATTTCGGACAAGTCGATGACGTGATAGTTACAAGTTTATGGATAAATTTGATAGTAGAAAACTGTTGCTTTCATTTTTATTTTTTTATTTTTATTTCTTCCCCTCCTGTTTTAGATTGGTTGATTGCAGTGACTTTAGTTGAAACTATTTGTTCTTGTGCAGAGTTTGTTGCTTTCCTTATATTTTTGTGAAGTGTTTGGTGTAGATTTGATTAGGATGTTTTGGTTGAAAGTTTATTTTTAGTTCATTATTATTAGAATCAGTTGTCATTGTTGCAAATGTAACAAGACATGTGTGGAATGAGGAGTGCATTTATTATGTAAATAATAAGAAAACATGTTTCAAAATTTATTTCATTCTTGTGAAACAAAACAAGACAATTATGTTCTGATTTTTATTATCATTTCTATTAACATTATTACTTTCCTTCCTGATGTAATAAAAGAAATGTTTGTTTTGATTGTTTTGTATGTTAATATTGTGTTTTAAAATGCAAGTAATTTCTTTTCTTTATTAGAATGTAACCCTTGGCTTGTACACAGTACAAGTAATAACAAAAAAGAAAGAAAAGAGAGAAAAACATCACAAAAGTAATGTACATTAAGAATCACATACATTAGAGAATAGTATAAGTTTACAAATACTGTACATTATGAATTGTAATTAGATGTGGCAAAAAAATAATTAACACAAAGTTAATACTTTAATTCTAAAAATTAGTGAATAGGTTCCAAAATTTTAAAAAAAGTAAAGACAAGCAAAAGAAAAAAAAAATCTTTTCTTGTTCTAAAATCATAAGCTTTAACCAAAAATAAAAATAAATAAAAAATCAAGGTAACTATACTTTTATATTAAAGTCTTAGTGTAAAAGAGATGAATTTCTTTTTTCTTTATTTTTTTAAAAACATCAAAACGACTTGAATAAAAGGGAATGATCTTGGAAAACAATTTCCAAAGAATATACATTGTCTAATTAATTTCAAATAAATCTATAGAAATTAATATTCAAATATATCTATAGAAATTAATTCTAAAAAATCTATTTTAAAAGCATGCAAATTTTTTAGTCACTTGCTTAGACAATTGCTTTTATTATTTTATTAATGATAAATATTTTATGGTTACATCCTCTATATATATGGAAGATATGTATATATATATATATATATATATATATATAATAAATAAATTTTTTATAAATATATTTGTAAAAAATATATTTGTAAAAAATAAATAATATACATATTTTATTATATATATATATATATATATATATTTTATTTTATTTACAAATTTTTTTTATATGTATTTTATACATATATACATCAATTTTTTTTTTATATATACATAATAAAATATGTACATCATACATTTTATTATATATATATATATATATATATACATATTTATTAAAAAATAAATAAAATATGTATATATATAAAATAAATAATAAAATTTATCAAATATTGCAATCACCAATTTATAAATTTTTTTTATTATATCTTTAATAAAAAACTTTAAAATTTAATAATATTGGTGATGTTTTGGTTTGCATAAAATAGATGTTGCAATTTTACCTACAACAAATCTTTAATATGATAACATGCATTGTAAGAAAAGAATTAAAAAAAAAAAAAAAAAAAAACAAAAAAAAAAAATGTTCTAATGATGCAATAAAATTATTGAATGTAAAAGTAATAAATTTTTTGACTATATCAAATCTAATTTAATTTATCCACTATAAAAAGTATATAATAAAATTTAAAATATAATTTTTTTAAAGCCTATAATTATTTAATTTCATATTTTTACTTAAAATTATAATTTTTAAATATGTATAAGATATATATATATATATATATATATATATATATTAAATCAAATATGTCTATGCAGTAGCATACAATATATAAGTAAAATTTGATTTTTTGATTTTAATTTAAATTATATAATAAAAATAGCAAAAAATAAAAATATATACCTTGCTTATATATATTATACATAAATTAATAATTTTATTATTAAAATATTATTAATATGACATCTTGAAATTATTAAAAATTAGCTCTTGACAAACAGCATGTCTCTTTAGAATTTCACGGTCACTTTTTTACTCGTTAGTATATTATTACAATTGGTTTCTAATAAGAATCTTTGTTAAGAACTAAGTCTTAATATTATCTGCGATAGCCCCATACCTCCTATAATATCTCTTTTGTTGTCTCTTTTACAACTTTAAATAAGGAATAAATCGCGTTATCGATGAGAGAATTACGCGCCAGGAAAACTTGGGGATTCACTGGGTACTCTTACTAGGCTAATTAGAGACATAAAGAGGAAACCGTCTTGATGTCTTCTATACTTGCACAATATTTGTTCAAGCTTTCAAATTATACTTGTATTACACTTGTTCAAGACTTGTACAAATATAAAGTATAAATCCTTGAATAATACTTGTACAAATACTTATATAAATATTTGTACAAATATTTATATAAAATAATATATAATCCTTGATATAATAGTTATATAAATACTTATATAAATATTATATATATTACTTGTAAAATACTTATATAAATACTTGATATAACTACAAGTATATATACTTGAATAAAAGATATAAGCAAAGTGTGTATATATTCAAGTATACCTCAAAATACAAGTTATACAACAAGCTGAAACTAATTTAATCACTAAAAATTCATCCAAAGGTCAAATCAAGTGTGCTTATAGCCTATGGAAAGCCAATGATCCATTGTAAAACATATCAAAATTTCCTGGCAGAATTTCCCAATCACAGCAAAGTTATGGCTAAAAATAGGCTCAAAATTTCCCAACAGTACAAAGAGCAGCAAAGCTCACTCTTCACTTCAGCCTTTCGTTGTGATTACTTTGTAACCTTATTACCAAATTGGGCGTAATGTGATTTTTTCGGCTTCTCATCATCTAATTTATTCTAAAATTTCACATGCATGCCTCTCAAACTTCAGATTTTATAGCTAGTTGATTCTACTCTTTAAACCCTAGCAACAATTTGCCCTCTTGTCACTTCACGGCTCATAAAACTTTCATAAAAGATCAAATGTATTGGTTTTGTTTCATGAAATCTTACCTGAAGCATTTTAAATATCAAAAAGATTGAAGATATTTTCCAACTTGGGTGGTTGAACAAAGTCTCTGCCCCTCTTCATCAGGTGGCAGTAAATCCTTTCCCACTCTCAAGCTCACAACTTTTCTTTTCCAACTTCAAATGCTACAAGAGATATCTTGATAGAAATTTGTGCGTTGTTCTGTTGTATAGAATTTCTGTGAAAGGTGAAATCATACTTACTGATGTGAGATCGAAGTTCTCCTTCACTTTTTGATAACATCAGACCTCACTCTACTAAAACAAGCATAAGTTTTTGTTCACAACTCCAATACAAGCAAGTGAGTAGGTTCTAAAATCCTCACAACTTGAAGAACACACCCACCAATTTTCATTACAAACACTTCTATCTCCTCCGAGCTATCTTCTTTCGAGTTCACTTAACTCAGGTGTGTCAAATCCACCAAATTCTATGAGAGGTATGTCCTTTACTGTATTAGACCCTTATTTGACCTTATGGGCAGCCAATCCCTATTGGACGTCTATTCATTCATTATCTTCTTCTTATCCTTCACAAGGAATTCCCATTCTGCTGTAAAAGTCAATGAGAAAGATAAGCAGCGTTTATCTTTAACACAATTCTGAAAGAATCTATTCTAAGACTTATAAGTAGGGTAGACCAAAATAAATGGTAATCTTAACAATTCATTAACTAAAAATTGGCTATAATAAATCCTCATATTATCTTCTAAAATATCTGTGACTTTTTGCATTATAATATATGATGAATCTGAGATATATATTATTTCTGCATGTAAATGCAGTATGACAACGTTATATAGATAATTGGGATTAATTCCGATTAAATCGAGTTAAGTGGATATCCTATGGTACATTGTCATATTATATGAAGTCTTGCTAGAAAATGCACCAAGTATCTTATGAGGGTAAATTTTTACCCATCAACCAAAGTTACAAGATGGCCTCACTTAAGAGTTGTTTATAATTAGTGGTATGAAGTGAAGGAAGAAAATACCAAATACAACAAGAATAACAATCTCAAAAGAAGGAAAGTAAAAAATATCAAGCAAGTACATAATTCAAAACTATATCATGGTCTGTTTACTATGTTTTTTTTTAATAAAAAATAAAAAATAAAATTAAAGTTATATTTTTGAATAGACAATTTTTTTTATCTTTCCAATGGTATAAAAATCATATAAATCCAAAATACAATGAATAAGTTATGATAATCCAAAGATAAAAGATAAATAATAAAAAAATTAAGTGGAATTTTTTTACCTCAAGGATAATTTGTTTAAGTGATCATGAGTTCAAACCTCACCAAGGCTCACAAGTAGTGTATAAGCGCATCCTAGAGGGGCCACGAGGCCTTAGTCTTATCCTCCTACCTACATCTAAGGTGCCACAACCCATATGGGACTTATGCACCTTCCTTCCTACAAGGACTACATTAATTGCTGGTCCTTCTATTTTTTATTGGTAAAATTCATTTTTTTATAACTTTGACTTCACCATGGTATTCAAAAACACTCAATTAGACAAGGAACCTTGTATGGCCTTCAAATCTTATTCTAATTCTTCATAATGGCTCCCAAGGTGGTAAAACTAATGAATCAATTTGATAATTCACACATGGCAACCATGTAGGATGACTTGCAAAAGAGAAGGACCTAAAATTTGACCTCTCAAAATGCTATTGAATAAATAGAAGAATTATTTATAAAAGTTTTAATGACTATCTAAGAGAAGAATGAATGAGTTGCTATTAATTTAAAAGAACAAAAGTAAATTTATTCTATAGAAGCAAAGAAGGAAGAGAAAAAAATTTAAATTGAATATAAGAAATTATAATTATAAAAAAAGAAATCAAAGCAAAAAAATAAAAAATAAAAATTTTAGATTCTTCTTCAACATGAGAAAATATAGTATCAACCTTCTAAGGCCTATATATCTATTGGATGTCGAGGTTGGTTTTTTCTTGTATTAACACTAATTCATTGAGATACCTCATTTTTCCAACCGGATTTGAATCCGGGATGCTTCAATAACAACCTGTCTTATGACCAATGTTGCAACTCTTCTTGGATGTTTATCATATATAAAATCACAAGTTTTAATATCTTATTTTATTTTTTATTTTATTTTTTGATATAAATCACACTTTATATTTTTCACATCTATTTCTAAAAGGTATAATAGGAAAATCTTCTCTATTCAATATTTGCAACCAAATTGAATTGTTTGGAAAGACTTTTTTAATTATATAAGTGATTTGAGGGTGATAAGGAATAGTCTTCTTATGATCAATTTTAAACGGTGAGGTCAAGTCTTCTATCACTTTATTTATGAATTGCTTGCCCCTATCACTAATTAGGATTTTTGGACATCCAAATTTAGTAATAATCTGCTCATAAAGAAACTTGGCTTCTTATTTAGCATTAATGGTCTTCATTGCCTTTGCCTTAGTTCACTTGGTAAGGTATTCGATTGCTATAACTATGTGCTTCATTCCACTAGTTGAATTAGGATAAACTTCTCTAATATAATCTATTCTTTATTTTTCAAATGATACTAATAATAAGAATATATAGAGAGGTAATCTCATTCAGAGGTCATTTCTAGCATATCTTTGACATGCATCACATGTTTTAATATAATAATAGATATCTTAGAATAAAATAGGCCAATTTTAACCAACTCTAAAGATCTTATATTCTATTAATGCTTCCAAAAAATAATCCCTATATGCACTATCATAGCATGCCAATAAAATGGTAGGAATTTCTTTTTCTATCACACATCTTCTTAATATCCCATCTATTCTACGTCAATATAATTTGCCTCCAACTATAGAAAAATATCTGTTATTTATTCAGACCTTCCAACATTTTATTTTAGATAAATGAGAAGCCAAGATTTTAGTGGTTAAAAATTTGGTAATCAATTCATACCAAGTAGGGGTGGTTGAAACAACAAATAGACTTTCATCTATTAAGGTATCAAAGATTGGATCTTTGCCCATGTGTTCTGATAATGTGAATAAATGATTGGCTTCAATATACATCATTTGTGGCTTGTATTCTACTATATAATCAAATTCTTCTAATAGAAGTATCCATCTTACTAGTCTACCAGTTAATTCCGCCTTATTCATAAAGAATTTGATTACCATAAGGTCTACAAAAAATACTATTGGATTCAAAAGGAGGTAGTATCTAAATTTTTTGATAGAAAAAACCATTGCAAAACATTTTCCTTCCATGGTAGTATAATTCCTCTCTGCAAGATTTAATTGTCTACTTACAAAGGCTATGATATAGTCCTTGCCTCTTTCTCCACTTGCTTGATACAAGGTACTTCCTACTACCACAGATGAAGCATCACAAAGAATATGGAAAGATAATGACCAATTTGGTGGTCTTAAAATATGATATGTGTTAAGCTTTGCTTTAAGAATGTCAAATGCTTCTTGGCATTTTTCACTCCACTCAAACTTTACATCTTTCTACTAAAGTTTAGTAATAGGCATGGTAATGGTAGCATAGTCATGTATTACTTTCCGATACCATCCAATATGCCTCAAGGTTCTTTATACCTCTTTGATTATTGAAAGAAGTTTTAATTCCATAATGACCTTGACCTTCTTTGGGTCTAATTTCCTACTATTTTTTAAAACTGTATATCTAAGTAGGACTTTTCTTTTAAGTACTAAGAATATTTTATCAAGATTTAAAGCAATCCTAGCTCTTTTACACCTTTGAAGATAAGACTTTATACAATCATGATGTATTGTCTTAGAAGATTGGATACTAAAATCATCAATAAACACTGTCATTGATTTATGTAGCAAGTTTGAGAAGACATATGATATTGATCTTTGAAATACCAAAGGAGCATTGTAAAGTCTAAAAGGCATAACCACATAAATGAAAGTATCCAAAGGTGTAGTAAAGGTTGTTTTGTGGTGATCCTCTGAGGCTATGGAAATTTGATTGTAACTTGAATATCCATCTATAAATGTATATAATTCATGCTCAATCATTTTTTTCAAGATGGTGTTTATAAATGGAAGAAAAAAGTGATCTTTTTGGGTGCATTGGTTAAGCTTCCTATAATCTATGCACATTCAATGTTTTCTATTTTTCTTCTTAACTAATACCATTGGTGAGATTCAATCCGTAATCTCTGCGGATTGAATAAATCCAGCTTAGAGGAATTTTTCTAGTTTGGCTTTGACAAATAATTATAAGTTGGGATTCATTCTTCTTTCTTTTTATCTCACAGGAATTGAATTAGGAAGAAGTGGAATATAATATTGGACTACTTTCAAAGGTATGCCCTTGAGGTCTTTGTAAGACCAAGTAAATATATCTCTATATTCCATAATTAATGACTTATAACTTAATAATTCATCCTCTGTCAATTAAACTCTAATTTTTGATTAATTTTAGATCTTCATTCTTTAAAAAAACATCCATCAACTTATAATTAAGATCATGCACATGAGATTGCTTTATGGATCCTCTATACCAACTATTTGATATTTGCGGATAGCTGATCACATCAATTCCAGCTATAAGACCATTGGAAATTTGTTTAAATTGTAAAGGTGGAGTAAGGTTGCCTTCTTCTATTAACTCTAACTCATGAACTTAACTGCCATCAAAATTCACTTCAAAAATATCTTTATATATAATGTCATCTACTAAGGTTGTTAAATCCACTTCTTTGTCATGATTTTACCAAGTGGCAAAACCATCTATCAAGTTAACACTTACAACCTCATCCTTACTTGAAGTAGGATGTTTTTTCAACCACTGAGTGAACTCTCCATCATCTTCTGAATCATATAGTCTAGGGCCCATACATCCTAATAGAATTGATTGGACCATATTTAAGTGAATCTCCTTGCTTGCTAATAAATCAGTAAATCTAACCTTCTTTTTGAATTCCTTCTGTGGTTAGGAATTCAAAATCTCATCTTCTAAAGAATTAGATGAGATTTTAACTGAAGACAATCCTTGAGATTGAATAAGGATTTTAATTAGATTTTCTGATAGCCTATAGATGATATGAAGCTTTTTATATCTCCAATCAATTTTTGCATTAGCTATCCTTAATCAAGGTCTACTTAGAAGTAATGGATATGAATTTTTGCTAGAATGCATATAAATCATATAAAAGTGAAAATATTCTTTAGCTCCCATCATCATCCTATAACCATTAATTCGTCCCAGAGGTGTATCTTGGCTTTGATTAGCTATATTAATGACAAATAGATAAGAATAAGTGATATTAAGTCCTAATTTTTCCATAGTTCTCACTGACACAATATTCAAACCACTATTCCTATCCACAATTGTATAGGGTATGAATTTATTTACTATAGACACCTCTAACTCAATTGCCTTCACCTCTTGTATAATTTGAATTCTTCTAATATGAGCTGGGATTTTTGCTTTGGATCATTGTCATCTTTTAATGAGAAGGCTTATTTTAAAGCTCCTTCTTATTAGAAGAGAAATCTCCAATAATTGAGCAATTGTGATATTTGCCTTAATTTTCTTTAAATCCTCCTATAAATCATATGACTTGACTTGATTCTTGCCTTTAAGTTGAATTGAAGGATTAAATTCAAGATCAAAAATTTTAGATCCTTTCCTTTCTTCCTTAGAAGAAAATTCCTCTGTCTCAACATTTTCCTTTAAGATCCCTAGCAATTTATTTGAGTTGGATTTAAGAACTTGAAGTAATTCCTTAGAATCTCTAACATTAGCCATTATTTCTCTTGTGGCTTTGTTTAAATTTGAAAAGTGAAGAAAATCTTCTGAACTATTCTCTCTATCACTTGAAGTAGAAAAGAGAGGACTAGAGTACTTAGACCTTATAATAACTGCTAAGGTTGGCATCATAGATGGTATTTATACCTTAGATTAGAGCAATTCATGCATAATCAAGTTTGACTCAGGAAGTACAGGCTAGATTATTACAAAGAAGGTAGAAGCTTATTTCTCAATCATTCTACCATTAGTTTGATTTATAAATCTTACATCTTGAGAGCCTTGGCCCTCATATTATTAGCCATGTTAAAAATGACTACCATGTAGGGGAATAAATCCTTGATTAGTATTTAAACCTGAGGAAGAATATTGATTTAGACAATTATTGTTATAGTCATAAAATAAATTTGAAGATTTTAAGGTATTGTCAAAATTTTGATTTCTTGCCCTCTTCAAATGATCTTGAGTTTGTTGATGATAATTCGCTTATAGAAAATTTAATGGAATTATCTTATCAATTTGCCTACATATGCTTGTAAAATGGTTTTTTCTACAATTCCCACAAACAATTCTATTTTCTATCTAAAAACTATCCAGTGGGTGTCTTTTGCCACAAAAGTGATGTACTTCCTATCTTAGTCTTAGTTGGTTTTTAAAATCTTAATTATGATAATCATGGCTTTGTGGATGATACTTAGACCCTACATTATCTTGATTTCTATAAGGCGGAATATAAGATGGTTGCCATCTAAGATTATGTTGGTAATTTTTTGAGTTTGAACAAAACTGACTAATGTATCCCGATTGATTGTATTGAGTATACCACAACCTTGAAGTGTGCCTACCAGATTCTATGGGAGGTGGAACTTGGTTTGGATTTTGGCCCTTGATTAACAATGTCATTTGTTCTTGCATGGTTTTTATTTGTTGTACCAATTCATTCTGGAATCTCTTTTGGCTTTGAAAGATTTTATTTTAAAATTCTTCTTCCTACCTATTTTTATCCTTTAGATATATCAATTCTAAGAGATTAGATAGTAATCTAATCTCTAATAGTGTAGGATAATGGTTTATAGATTGGAATTGACTTTCCATAATTCCATAAGGGCATCCTTGAAACTTCTCCATATTTTGAGCATAGATTGGTATAAAACTTGGAATTCTATAGTCTTCCTTCCTCCACATTATCTCTTATTTTTTGTTAATGTCTTCAATCATCCATGCTATCCTTTTGGCATCCTCTAAGTTTTTTGGCCTTTCTTTGAGGATTTCTCTAATTGTACCGTCCTTATTGAATCCTTAGATAAAAAAATAGATAAGAGTATCATTCATGAGAAGGATTCTTACAAATTGATTTATTGCTAATTCAAATTGCCAAATATATTTGTCAATCTCTTCTCCTTTTCTTTCTTTTAAGGAAAAAAGGATCATAAGGACATTACTTTGTTCCACTTCTAATTTAAACTTCTCTAGAAATACTCTTGTAAGCATGTTCCAATTTGTAAGGATTTTAGGAAGATGGTTTCTATACCATTTATAACCTCTATCATTTAACGTGCTTGAAAACCATACAAGATAATATCTAGGATTGGTTATCAAATATGTTGTGAGAAGTTCCATGAATTTCTCCACATGTGCTATTGAATCATCATCCCTAATTCCTTTAAAAATTGAAAGATTGTGAGGCATAGAAGTTGCTTGCAATTCCTCTAGAATTACAATAGGCAAATCTCTTGGTTGGACCAAGGGATTTATGGATATAGGATTGGGAGAGGCTTCTTTATCACAATCTATTTAAAAAAAACTAGGTCTTGACTCTTTTCCTTCTTGATTTATTTCTCTAAAAAAATTAAAGGATTTTATATCTACTCTATCTTCTTCTATTACTTGATTAGGATTTTATTCCAATGGATTGAGTACAAATAGGTCTTGCAATATTATAGATGTATCTTAGTTGCCAATCGTTGGACTTCAATTCTTCTAAATTTTGGAATAGAATTTTTAAGGAATTTTTTGAGATTTTCTATAGGTGGAATTAGTTTAGGTTGTCTAGATCTAATAGAATAATGCATTTAGTATAACTATGGATATAACATTGTCATATTATAATTATTTATAGTATATAAAAATTAACTAAAATATATAATATATTCATAGGTTCTAATATATATTAGAATAGTTAGTAAAATAAATTAAAGAGAGTTGGTGTAAGAAACTTTATTTTAGATTTATACTTAATTTGCTTATAGTGTTTAAATTATATAGGACCTAAATATTTAATATAAAGCCTTGAAAGGCAATTGGGATCCAAAGAAGAATAATTAAACTACTAAAAGGCCTATTTGGAAGGATGAAGACAAAATGAGGATGAATGAGGACAAGGGATGAAGTTCTTCATTCATATTGGTCAATGGTCATGTCTAATAGGCTTTGAGGAGGTTGCTTGCGAGGAGAACAAGGGTTTCGGCAACTTCAAAGATAGCATTCAAAAATAAAAGATAAGGATTAAAAAGCTTATTTTTTGTATTATAATTTTGATATAAAAATCAAGAAATTTGGAGTTTTTATGAGGGAAGAGGAGGCACTTGAAATTAAGATGTACAAATAATACCTACTATCACTCTTTTGAGGATATAAGGAATTACATGAAAGCTTTTGGAGATTGGGAGATATGGCTAGAAAGGTAATTTCAAGTTCTACACTTAATGTGAAAGAATTATTATATTTAGAGTTTTGAAGAAGAAAATATTGGGAATCAAACACAGCAAATCAAATTCCAAGGTAGTAAGTAGGCCGTTTTATTGATAGTAATGGATTTTGCCATATCTTGAATTTGTAGACGAATTTTTTTCTAAAAATTTCTAAGATGATAAATGTTTGTACTAAAAAATTGTACATCAAAGTTTCATAGTATTTGGACATTTAATTTGTGAGATATAAAGAATTTAATACACAGGCATTTGTAAACAAGGGTTTGAAGCTACTATTAAGGTTTTTGTAATATTTAAAGAATGATAAAGAATCAACTATTGAAATTTGTTGTGCTAATTATTAAGAGCACCTTAATACTTCATAAAATTTTTGAATGGATTTGAATAGTTCAATTAAGAGTTATAGATTATTGAAGTTCAAAAAAATTCTCTTATCCTATGGATGAATGAGGATTTAGAGTATTTTATTATAGTTTGAATTTTTTTGTGAAATAAGACTTATGTATTGGATGTAATAGCCCTAAAAAAATATACTTTTATATAAATTTGAGGATTTTATTATTTTGGATCTTAATTGAGTATTTAATGGCAACCAAAAGCCTAGTGCTTTCTTGAGGAAAATTCTCTCTACCACAACAACGTTCACCTAGACTCATAATTTTAACATACCAATTTCTAAAAAACTAATTTAAAAACTGTTTTTACCATCCACCTGCAATCCACTTAAAATACCTTCCAAGAGAGAAGAGAAACAAAATAGAAGCAAGTAAAGAGAGAATGATTGCTTGAATATCACCTCAAGCAATATTTTTCTCAATTTTACTATCTATATAGTACAACCTTATGTGGGAGTGATCCTAACAAACAATAATGTGAAGAAAAATTCCGTACTAAGATAGCATGGAGCCCAAGCTCTCCCTTTTTTTTAATTTCTTCACACAAAAGTTGTCAAGGAATTATCCACTACAATGGTTAATAATAAAGATTATGTTAAAAAAAATTCTTTGCAATCAATTTACACCATTTTGAAGAAGAATTCACCTTATTACATCTCCAACCAACTTGACACTTGTTAATGAAGGCTAATAAATATTTATTGTCAGTCTATTCAATCTGAGCTAAACGTTCCAATAAAGATTAGGATTTAAAACTAATAGGTTAAAGGTTCTGTCTACTTCCTACATCCATGTCCACAAGAGAGATTAAAGACTCATCTCTCTTGTATCTTCTTCCCAGATTCTATCTTCCAACTCCTACCTCTTGCTCCTTGCTTTTACGTGTATTCGTTAAATTTAAAAGAATTAAAATAAATTGACAAGAGCTAAGGAACTTACTTAAAATTTAGCTTCCTAATACCACTTCTTATATTGTGTCTTTTACTCTTCAATCTACAACCTATATTAGTTTAATAAAATGAAAATTCAACTAAATTATTTAATTGAAGACTTACCTTAGAAGTATAGTGTCTTGGATGATTGCTTTCTTCTTCTTCTTCTTTTTATTTATTTATTTATTTATTTTTATTTTATGAGTGAAGTAACGTGATTAAATTACTATTAGAGAATCTTTTCTATCCTTTTCTATCCTATTACACTTATGAAGAAATGGAATATGGCGGGTGGAGAAGGTGATTAAATCCCTCTACTACTAGAAAAAGGCCACCTACAAGAAGATTTATAAGGATATAATAAAAGATTGCTTATTTGAATAATCAATCCTATGTCTTCTAAGAAAAAATGGGATACAAGGGGTGGAGAGGGTGATTAAATCCTTCAACCACTAGAAATAGGCCCTCAACAAGAAACTCACAAAGAAAGAAGTGATGAA
This sequence comes from Physcomitrellopsis africana, assembly GCA_036785485.1. Lineage (NCBI taxonomy): Eukaryota > Viridiplantae > Streptophyta > Bryopsida > Funariales > Funariaceae > Physcomitrellopsis > Physcomitrellopsis africana. The sequence continues at coordinate 15,811 of JAWRVF010001947.1, read as the reverse complement.
ACCTTTGAAGATGAGCTCTATTCCAAAAATCGCCACAAATTGAATACTAATGAAAAATAAATGAAAATTATACCATTCCAAGTTTATCCTTCAAATATTTCTATTCCAAAAAAAGCTCAATTAAGAATATTCAATAGGCACTAAGAAATGCCTTTTCAAACAAGGAGTAAATAAAATTGCCAAGGCAATGAACCTCCTTCTAATCAAAAAATTCACTAAAAATTTAAATTTTGTCCAAATCAAATTTGGAATAATTCTTTTAAAAGCTAATAACAAGGTGAACAACCTCACCAAAATTCAATGTCAAATAAAAAACACAATAAAATTGATTGATGAAAATCCGAGAGCAAATCATTCTTGGGAGTAAACTCCCAAAATGATGAATCCTTATTTAATAAAAAATTCATCAAAAATTCTATTTCAATCCAAATAAAATATAAAAATATTTTTTAAAAAGCTAACATTAAGATACACAACCTAATAAAATTTAAAATTCAAATAACAAACACATAAAAATTGATTGATGAAAACCCAAGAACAAGTCACTTTTAGGGGCAAACATTCAAGGCAGTTAAACCTCTTCTAATAAAAAATTCACCAAAAATTCAAATTTGATCCAAATTAAATGTGTGATAGTTTTTTAATAAAGCTAACATCAATATATATAAATTTACAAAGTTTTAAGTTCAACTTACAAATTCAAAAGAACTGATTGTTGGAAATCCGAGAACAAACAATTCAAGGTAGTGGACCTACTTCTACTCAAAAACTCACCAAAAATTCAAATTTGGTCCAAATTAAATGTGTGATAGTTCTTTCAAAAGCTAACATCAAGATACAAAACCTCGTCAAATCTCAAATGCAAATAACAATTACATAAAAACTGATTTATTAAAATCCAAGAGCAAATCACCCTCTATTTAATTAATTAATTTATTTATTTTTTGTTTTTTGTTTTGACCATAGATGATAAAAGTTTTGTTTACAATAATAATGAAGAAAGGTAGAAAATTTACCAATGATGAAGGGTAGGATTGAAATGCTCACTCAAAAAGTCCACACAATGGATCAACCACTATTAACTCATTCTACAATCACCCACACAATTAGAAGCACCACCTCCTGACAAATGCATCAAAATGTAAGGATAAATTTTCACCCTTCAATCAAAATTACAAGGTGGCTTTACTTAAAAATTATTTGTAATTGATGGTATAAAGTGAAGGAGCAAATAATAAGTACAACAAGAATAATAACCACAGAACAAGAGAAGTATAGGATATCAAGTAAGTACACATATCAAAACTACATCACAGTTTGTTCATTGTATTTTCACCTAGTAAAAAATTAAAATTAAAAATTAAAATAAAAATTTTATTTAGATAATTTTTTTTATCTTTCTATTAGTATAAAAATCATGTAAATCCAAATTAATATGAATAAGTTATGATAATCCAAAGATAAAAGGAAAATAATAGAAAAATTAAATGGAAAATATTTTACCTCAAGGATAACTTGCTTAAGAGATCATGAGTTCGAACTTCACCAAGGCTCACAAGTAATGTATATAGGTGTCTTGGAAGGACTATGAGGCATTAGTCCTATCCTCCTACCTACATCTAAGGTGCCACAACCCAAATGAGACTTGTGCACCTCCCTTCCTATAAGGACTATACTAGCTACTGGTCCTCCTATTTTTTACTAGTAAAACTCATTTTTTTTATAATTTTGACTTCGCCATAATATTCAAAAATACCCAATTAGCCTAGGAACCTTGTATGGCCTTCAAATCTTACTCCAATTCTTCATAATGGCTCCCAAGGTGATAAAACTATTTTTATCAAAGTCTTAAAAATTCTTCTAAAAATTCCTGAAAAATTCTAAATAAATTCTAAATAAATTCTAAAAATTCCTATAATACTTCTAAAGTGATAATATCAATTCAAGAATATTTTATTCTACCTTGGTGATTTTTTATAATAATAAAAATCAATTTAAATCAACTAAAAATTCTATTTTTTACATAAATAATTAAAAAGACATGACGTTTATTTTTCATGCTTCTTCTACCTACTAAGTAATATTTAAATATTTTTAATAAGTAGTATATAGAGATAGAAGGCCAATGTAGACATTGGTCTCAATAACTAAATGCTAATTCTTATAATTAAAAAAAATATTGAATCAACTAAGATAATTGATACCAAGACTTACTAGGATCTTATTTTTTTTTCACTAATACTATTTTCCTTCATTTGGCATCATCTAAACACATCTTCACTTTACAATTGTAGTTTTGGTACTCTAAATGCATTCTTTTATCCTAAAACAACTAATGAGTCAATTTGATGACTTATAGTCTTATAACCTGATATTTATCTGACAGAAGAATCACGGGTTGGATTGGTTGGCACCTTGCTTATGGGGCAAGCATTATCATGGTTTACACCCTTGTTTGAAAAGAAATCAGCAATTTTGAGCAACTTTGAAGTTTTTATAGAAGCATTTGTAGAAGCATTTGGAAAACATAATAAGGCTTGTTGGGCAACTCTAAGATCCGAGTATTATGTTATAGTACTATAATTGCTTATGATATGTAAAATCCAATCAAAATATATAATATGTTTATAGATTCTAATATGTATTAGAACAGTTAGAAAAATAAATTAAAGGGAGTTGGTGTAAGATATTTTATTTTAGATTTCTTCTTAGTTTGGTTATGGCATTTAAATTATATAGGACCTAAATATTTAGTATAAAGCCTTGAGAGGCAATTGGAATCCAAAGAAGAAGAATTAAACTAATAACAGACTTATTTAGAAGGATGAAGAGAAATTTTAGATGAATGAAGGAAAGGGGTGAAGTTTTTTTTCCTATTGATCAATGGTCATGTCCAATAGGCTTTGAAGAGGTTGCTTACAAGGAGAATAAGGATTTTGGAAACTTCAAAGATAACATTCAAAAATCAAAGACTAGGATTAGAAATCTTATTTTTTGTAATATAATTTTAATATAAGAACCAAGAGATTTAGAATTTTTATGAAGGAGGAGTAGGTGCTTGAAATTAAGGTATATAAATTATACCTATTGTCATTCTTTTGAGAATATAAGGAATTATATGAAAGCTTTTGGAGATCAGGAGATGTAGCTAGAGAGGAGATTTTAAGATCTATACCTTGTATAAATAAATTACTATATTTAGAGTTTAAAAGAAAAAAATATTGAGAGTCAAAGACATGAGATTGAATTCCAAGACAAAAAATAGACTGTTTTGTTGATAGTGATGGTTTTTATCATATCTTCAGCTTTCAAATGACGTTTTATTTAAAAAAATTTAAAAAGATATATTATTATATTAAAAAGCTATATATCAAAGTTTTATAGTATTTGGACTTTTAGTTTGTGAGATATGAAGAATTTAATATATAGGTATTTGTAAACAAGGGTTTGAAGCTACTATTAAGATTTTTGCAATATCTAAAGATTGGTAATAAATCAATAGTTGAAATCTAAGATAGTAGTTTTTACAAATATATTAGTACTTCATATAAATTTTGAGTGGATTTGGACAATTAGATTAAAAATTATGAATTATTAAACCTTAGAAAAAATTCCCTCCTTACAAGGAAATGAGGGTTTTAGAGTATTTTGTTATATTTTAAGTGTTTTGAGGAAATAAGACTTATGTACTAGATATGATAGCCCTATAAAGAAGTCTTTTATATAAATTTGGAGGTTTTTTTATTTTAGATCTTGATTGAGTAATTAGTGTCAATCAAAATCTTTGTACTTTCATGAGACAAATTCTCTCTACCACGACAATGTCAAGGGACGCGTTGTATATCAGTCGATGCATCCAATTTTAGGCAATTAGCATGTGACATCAATTAGGAAAAAAAAGCCCTAATATGCCAATTTTATTGGAGATTAAAAAATGATATGAAGGATTTATTATTGTCGCTTTTGAATCCACAATTGCTTAATAAAACCATTAGCAAAGCCATAAAATGTGATAATTGATTATTTCAATATCATCATGATCAACATTCATGGACTTCAGCAAGATAATACGCAATCCAATGTACTCTTGCTATATCAACAAGCATTTTAAATTCACATTCAAAAGTAAAAAATATGCAACTTGATATAGTACATTTTAAATCTTCTAGTCCACATGAAAAGAAGTATCGGATGGAAGAAGGTTTATGCTTGTATTGTGGCAAGGAAGGCCAGAAGGTTGGCAATTGCCTAAAGAAACAAAATCGACACATTATCAAAACCAAGAGTGTAATAGTTTAGAAAAATAATAATATTTAGCCATAATAGAGACTATATGGCTAGGCAATCTAATATTATAAAACTATTGAATTTCCTCTCTTTCTGCTCAACTTACTTGTCATTTTATAATCTCTTTGTATTTTGGCCTTCAAAAGCTTCAAATGACCATTTTATTAGATTTGGGGACATTTTTTTATTTTATAGATAAGGTATTCAGTAAGCTTTGTAAAATTTTCTTAATACAAAAATCCAAACCTATTCATATAGACATAATTGTTAGACAATCCTTATCCTTTGGTAGTATCATCTATAAAACCATGCCTATAGAAATATCGTTCAAAGATCATAGAAGCCAAATTATGTTCAATATTATTAAGATTCTTTCAAATCTTATTATTCTTAGATTATCTTAATTAAAAAAGTATAATCTATCTATAGATTGGAAGTTATAAAGAATAATATTTTTTCTAGAGATCCCTATAAAAAAAAATTGTAAAAAGCCACAAATTAGTAAACCTTTATTTGTTGAAGCAAGGCTTTTATAAGATCAGTCAAAGAAGGTACATCATTTATTATTTGTGTGACTCCAATCAAAGAAGATATGACTTCATTAGCAAGTATTCCATAGTAGTATAATAAATTTTAAGATATTTTTTAAAAAAAAATTCTAATATATTATTGGAGCATCAATCATATGATTGTGCTATAGATCTTTAGAAAAGAACGCAACCACTTTTTGGCCCAATCTATAATCTTTTTCAAAATAAGTTTTTTGTATTAAAAGATTATATTAATAAAAATCTTGCAAAAAACTTCATCAGGCATTTAAAATCTCCAATAAGTACATCTATATTTTTTGTGAAGAAGAAAGATGGTTCCTTACATATGTGCGTTGATTATCAAGGATTGAATAAAATAATGGTGAAAAATTATTACCCGATACTATCAATCTCAAGACTTTTGGAACTACTCGGCCAAACAAAGATCTATATTAAAATAGATCTTTGTAGAGCATACAATCTGGTACGAGTTTAAAAAGAATATAAATAGAAGATTATATTTTGGATAAGGTATGGATATTTTGAATATAATGTCATGTCCTTTAGACTAACAAATACATCCGCTATCTTGTAGTATTTAATAAATAATATCTTTCAAAAATACCTAGACAAGATTGTAGTAATTTATCTTAATGACATCTTGATCTATTCAAAAAATATAGAAGAACATAAGAAGCATGTCAAGTTGGTATTACAAAAGTTATAAGATGTAGATTTGTATGCCAAATCAGAAAATATATATTTCATCAACTTAAGATGGAATTTTTGGAATACATTGTATCTACTAAGGGTTTGACAATGGATTCCAAGAAGATAGATATGGTTATACAATGAACTATTTTGAAGACTATAAGAGACGTACAATATTTTCTTAGATTTGTTAACTTCTATCAGATCTTCATCAAAAATTACTCTCAAGTTGCCGCCCTTCTTATTCAACTGACATATAAGGACAAATTAAAATGGAGGCTTCAAGTGGAGAAGGCATTCCAAGACCTCAAGATGGCATTTACTATAGCCTCAATATTGATGCATCCAAACTTTACAAAGGCATTCTACATGAAAATTGATATTTTGGATTTTGCACTAAGGATTGTACTTTCACAAATAAGTATAGACAACAAACTCTATTTTAGTACATTTTATTCTCGAAAGTTTTTTTGTTGTCAAAATTAATTATAAAATCCATGATAAGAAGCTTCTTACTATTAAGGATTTTTTTCAAGAATAGCATCATTTTCTTGAAAGAACAATGCATCTTGTAATTGTATATATAGATCACAAGAACTTAGAATATTTTATGTCAGCTTAGATTCTTAATTGCTGCCAAGCTCAATGGAATATGTTGATATCTCAATTTAATTTTGTTATCATTTATTGCGGTGAGAAGCAACAAAGATTGTTTGATGCTTTATCAAGAAGATTATATTTTATACCAAGAATAGGAGAGATAATATTTAATCAATAATATACAATTTTATTAAAATCAGAGCAATTTTGTCTTTGTGCCACTATTTCATCAGTGCCTATCAATTTTAATTTCTTCAATGAGATGCATGTTGCAACCATTGATGATGCTTTAGGCTTTGATGTCAAGCATTGCTTAAAAAAAATTGCTGATAAGTTCAATTTTGAGGAAGATCTTCTATATTTTGAAGAATATTTGTATATTTCAAAAAGACCAACACAATTGTACGTCCTTCAATCTCGCCATGACTTTCCAACTATGGATCACTTTGGATTTAACAAGACCTTAGAACTTATTTCTAGAGATTTTTGATGGCCTTAAATGTGGAAAGCAATGAAGGACTTTGTATTCTCTTACAACATTTGTTCAAGGTCTAAAAATCCTTGACATTATCTTTATGGACTCTTATAATCCTTGTATGTTTGAAGACAATTATGATCCTTTATTTTGATGGATTTCATTACAAATCTACTGCCATCTAATTCAATAGACAACATTTTTGTAGTGGTTGATCAACTTACAAGGATGGCTCATTTCATCTTTTGCAAAAAAACTACATCTAGTGAAAAAATGGCAAGGCTCTTTTTTGACAATATATATTGATATCATGGCCTATTAGATGATATCATATCCGATCAAGGATCCCAGTTTATATCTAAGTTTTGGAAATATATTTTTAAAATATTAAAGGTAGATATTAAACTTTTTTCACCTTTCCATCCCCAAACTCACCGCCAAATAGAACAAGTTAATCAAGTTTTAGAGTAGTATTTATAATACAACATTAACTATCAATAAGACAATTGGATCTCGTATCTGCCATTAGCAAAATTTGCATATAATAATACTGTTCAAGCATCAATTCAATAAATACCATTTTATTCTAACTATGGATATCATCTGAAGCTTGATCTATGGAGTATGTCAAAGAATAATAATCCAATGGCTAAAGGATTTGAAAAGTAGCTATTGCAATATCAAACAACCTTGAAGCTTCAATTGTAAGTACTTCAAAATGCCTACAAGTCATCTAAAGATAAATTCAGGAATCAATAACATACTTTTTATATTAGAGATAAGATATGGCTTCTTTGACAAAACATCAGGAACAAGCGGCCATGCAATAAGTTAGACTATCAAAGGTTGGAACCATTTTCTATCCAAAAGAAAATCAATCTAATGGCATATTGCTTGAAATTACCATCTACTATGAAAGTACATCCTATTTTTCATATCTCTCATTTAGAATCTTATAGGAAGTTGTATATTCCAAGGAGAATATAACAATCACCACCTAGTATCAAATTTAAAGACCATGAAGAATACAAGGTCAAAAAGATACTTGATTTATAATAAAGGTGGAGCAAATTAGAATATCTTGTTCATTGGTGAGACTATGACATTAATAAATACACATGAGAACCAACCAAAAATCTTACTAATGTACTTCAAAAGATACAGGAATTTTATTGATTCTATCTCCACAAATCCAAACTTATTTGATGATGACTTCCTAGTAAAAATTGAATTCAAGAAATACTCATAAAGAGGGGTAGAATTAAACTAAAGCCTTCATCAATATGTAGTCATCTGTTCTAAGATAGAATAAAGTGATAGAAGTAAGTTAGTCACCATGTTAAACTTTCAAGCATTAAGATTAGAAGACTCAGAAGATTCGTTTGTCATACAAGCTACAAATGAACCAGTATAGTTTTCATACCTTAGCTAAATAAGAACATATACAGGGGTTGAGGCTAAAGAATTCTTCAGTCTCAAGAACTCATCTCTTGGAGTTCTAGCGCATCTTTCTTGGTATTATTTATATATTCATCTTATTAATTCAAGTTCTTGTTGGTTTCTTCTAGAAATCTTATCCTAGTTTAAGTCTCTTGTTTGGTATTCTTGTGTCTTTGATATTTTGTAACTTAGTCTTTAACTAAGCTTCTCTATAATATAAGTTTTTTTTTGCTCTTTTATCCTATAGCTATGTTACAACACAATACTAAATTAGGTCCAATTTCAACACCTTGTCATTTTAGCTAAAGCTCCTACCAATCATGGAATTAGACTATGAATGATTTTTGGACTTTATATGGCCATTGATTATTATTCCATGTAAAATAAAATATATATTAATAATGGTGGAATATTTTAGCAAGTAGATTGAACTTATTATTCTATTTTAGAATTCTTCAAAGTTAGTTGTTATAGCTTTCTTGGACCAAGTTTTTGTACAATTTGGAATAACAATAGAAGTATTAATACACCATAGAAGAGAATTCCTTGGTGCCTTTAGAGATTTATGTATTAAGATTTTCATTGATCACCATACTACTTCTAAAGATCATCTTAAGATAGATGGCTTGACTAAATAAATTGTTTAGACTACCAAGCATAGCTTGAAGAAGTATAGATTACTTCAAATGAATCACCAAGATTGGAATCTTATATTGCCTTGGATTACTATCAACTATTAATTTTTTTGACTTCTTACAATCTATATTAGTTATTATATGGATGTGAGCTTGTTTTGCCTAGTTCTATTTAAGGAAAATTAGTTTCAATTATAGACTTAGATGACCTTAATATTTAAATTTAATGACTATATGATTGGATTAAGTACTTTCAAAGGACTATGCCTATGGCTATGGAAAATTTGGCCATTGCGCAGCATTGTAATATATTATGTTATGCACCTATTTATAATAGTCTTTATAAATCTTAGTTACAAAGATTTCTTTAAAAAGATTATATGTGTTTGTAGCATGAGATATCTATTATAGTGGATGTCAAGGCAAGGCATACTATTCTTTGTATAAAAGAAGTGTTGTCCAATGGAATTTTTTTGTTGAAAGGCAAGGATGGTAGAAAATGTCGAGAACATTCCAAAAATTATATCCCGTATCATTTATCTATTGAAGACATAGTCTATTCTAAGTTGGCAGTTGTATCAAAAGGCCTTCTATGTTTTATGTGTGGAAAGAAAAAAGGCATGGCTACTATGTTATTGTGTGACTAATGCCAACATGGTTGGCATATAGAATGTTTGAAGCTACCTCTAACTTCTTTACTATTTAAACAATGGATTTATCCTTGTTGTTAGAGATCTTCTACAATTAATGCTTTTATCTCTAGTAATTAATAATCTATTGTAGATTTCACCATTCTATAGATGCTTGAGTTAATATACTTGAAGACAAGATTCATTAATTGATTTGATTGTAAGTCAAAGATATATTTACCTTGGAATCTAACAACTACTATTGTTAGAGGTGATTAAAGATGGGGCTTACATTGCAACCATCTTAGAATTTTTAGTATCTTTTCTTTGATTCATCTAGTTGCTAAATTGTCACTATATCAACTCTTAGATTGGTATATTAATGCATCATACATTTTTTTTAAATTGACTTAAATCCAAGCTACTTGGCGGATTTCTATAGTCAATTTAGAGGGGTATTTAAGGATGTACTATGTGTGCACTTTTGATATGTGTGATATTTGCATATTAGATGTTGATTATAGCATTTGATCTATTATGTATTACAATCTTTATTTATACAATAGTTATCACAATATGTAGCATTAAGTATATCACCACATCAAAATAGTAACTTCAATAGATTACCTTGTATTTTATTAGTTTATTTTGTGTTTGTTGATATTTCATCTATTTTTATATTTTCCATCTAATAAATAATTTCATCCATCTATAATTTGAATATATAGTAAAGTTATCCTCTTTGTCTTAATATTCTTATCAAATTAAATTTTGTGAGTAATTTAGAAAGTGAGTGTTGTTAACTTTTGCTTAGAGATGGTAGTTTTGATATTTAGTAAAGACTTCGACATTTCATACCTTCTTGCACTATTTGATTCTTCCTTGGTAGAAGAAGAGACACTTTATTAATATTAGATTTGCTCTTTTCTCACTTTTGAAGGTATATTATATGTGCACTTTTGATGTGTGTGATATTTGCATATTAGGTATTGATTATGGCACTCAACCTATTATGTGTGACAATTTTTATTTATACAATAGAGTAATTGACTTTGACAAAGTAATCAATCTTAAGAAAGTAATTGACATCAAATATTAAATTAAATTTTATCATCAACCTTAATTTTAGACACTCATATCAATAAAAGATGATTATAAGGAATTATTATTAGTGTAGGAATAGCTCCTATACAAAAACATAGAAGGAATATCTTATACTTTTCAAGATGTGAAAAGTGAGGTATTCACACAAGACTCCAAAAGTTCAAAGAATTGAAATAAAAGAGATTTTTTTTTTATGTCATAAAGAAGGAATTATAAGAAGACATAAGAACAAGATCAAAAGATCTAAGTTAAGAAATAAGGATTGTATTGTCAAGATTGATGATCCATTCATCCTTGACTTTTATATATATTAGATACAAGGAAGCTTCTTGAGGAGTTTTTTTGATACTTAAAAAAGAAATAAGTCTAAGATCCTTCTTTAGCAACTTTCTAAAATATCTAAGCCTCAAAGAACCATCTACAACCATCTAAGATCCTTTACAACCTTTAAAACCTTCTAAGACTTTTCCAAATCTTCTTAGAATCTATTAGGACCTACTAGGGCCTTTTTGAACCATCAAGAATCTTCTAAAATCTTCTTCTATTATATGTCCATTGTTATATTACGTAAAATTTTATTTGAAAATGCACCAAGCACCTAATTGTGAAAGATAAAAAAAAAATTACAACAAGAAGTTTTAATACTTTTAATATAATTATATATAAATTATAATTAGAGATTAATAAGTATATTTAATTATTAAAGAAATTCAATCAAATTTTTAATTAATTATAAAAAAATACAAAAAAGTTTTAAAAAACTTCTAAAAAAATCATAAAATAATAATAAAGAAAATTTAAAGATATATTAATATAAAAATCTAAAAAAATAGAAAAATAGAAAAAATTTAAAATAATAAAAATAGAAATTATAATTAAATTCTAATAAAATCTTAATCAAATTTTAATCAAATCTTAATCAAATCCTAGTTAAATTCTAAATAAATTATAGTCAAATTATAAATAAATCCTAATTAAATTCTAAATAAATCCTAATCAAATTCTAAATAAATCCTAATCAAATTTTAGTCAAATTCTAATCAAATTTTAATCAAATCTTAATCAAATTCTAATCAAATCTTAATCAAATTCTAATCAAATCTTAAATAAATTCTATTCAAATCCTAAATGAACCCTAATAAATCCTAATAAACTCTATAGTAGATTGAAATATCAATAGCTAACAATTGAATTATTGATTTTGGCTTAAAATTTATACACCTTTCAACAATTAAATTTATAATTGGTACAAAATTTTTGAAGAAGATCCAACTTATCAAATAGAAAATAAATCCAAAATTTTGTTTAGCTATAAGCTAACCTTTTTTTCCTGCCACCGATATATTTTAAATCACCACATTCTAAAATCTTCTATAGTCTTTTAGAACCTTTTGTAGTCTTTTAAAATCTTCTATAGATTTGTAGAATCTTCCAAAAGCTTCTAGAACCTTGTTTAATCTTTTAAAATCTTCTATAGTCTTCTAGAATCTCTAGAATCTTCTTCAGTCTTCTAGAACTTTCCGTAACCTTCTATAATCTTCTAAAATCTTCTTTAGTCTTCTTGAACTTACTTTAGTCTTTTAGAACTTTTTTTAATCTTCTAAAATCTTCTAAGATACTTTTAGAAGGTTCAATAGGATATAGGCCTTATAATATAAATAGGAGGCAAGATTTGTTAAAGAACTAGAAGTTAGAAGCCACAACACTTAGCATCAGCAAGGTTGCACACAAAGAGAAGTGCGGAATGAGATAGCTCTCACTTCCAACACCCTTTACTTATAAGTGGAGTTTACATCCAATATGCATAGGCTTCATCTACATTCATCTAAAGCCAGCCGCCACTCGAGATCCTAAACCCAGCCGCCTAACGAGACCCTAAATCCAGCCGCCTGTCAAGACCTTAAATCTAACCGCCTGTCGAGACCCTAGCCGCCACTTAATCCCTAGTTGACTTTTGACTATTAGAAACTTACTATGGATAAATTCTATATTGAAATAATCCAAGTAACTCTTTCTTGAACTTTAACACTCCCACTTTTCTAATTGTCAAAAGGCTTTTAAGCCTAATGCCTTTATCAACTCGTGGTGTCTATCCTTCACTAATGCCTTTGTAAGCACATCAGCAAGCATCTCTTTTGTGGTACAATACTTCATACCTATTATACCATCTTCTATCTTCTCTCGTATGAAATGATGTTGAATATCAATGTGCTTCGTTCTTGAATGGTGCTTTGGATTCTTGGCAAATGTAAGACATCCTTGATTATCACACATTATTGGAGTTGCTTCTGTTTGCACTAATCCAATGTCTTCTAAGAGTTGCCTTATCCAACAAGCCTCCATTGCACAATGACTTGCTGCCATGTACTCAGCCTCCATGGTTGATCTTGCAATGGTAGGTTGTCTCTTGCAATTCCATGAAATGACTCCCACTCCAATAAAGAACACATATCCCGTTGTGGATCTTCTATCATTTACATCTCCAGCCCAATCCGCATCGCAATAACCTTACAAATCAATGTTCTTACCACCAAGGCATAATTTGAAGTCTTTAGTACCTTTTAAGTACCTCAATATCCTTTTTACCGTTGCCCAATGCAAAGGTCCAGCCTTAGACATGTGTTGGCTCACAACACTCACCGCATATGCAAGATCCACTCTTGTGGCCACCATTGCATACATAAGTGAGCCAACTGCTGCCTTGTATGGAATACTTTGCATCTCACCTTCAACTTGAGCAAACTCCTCATCCGTGAGCTTCATCAACTTCAAATTTGCCTCCAAAGGTGTTCCAATGGGCTTACACTCCTCCATGTTGAATCGTTTCAACACTTCTTCAATGTACTTGCTTTGACTCATTGTAATGGTCTTGTTTTCACGATCTCTTATGAACTCCACTCCTAAGCAATAGTGAAGTTCTCCCAAATCACTCATTTCAAATTCTTTTTCTAATATGGCCTTCATCCAATTCAACTTTTTCACATTGTTAGCCAAGATCATTAAATCATCAACGTAAAGGATTACAATCAATAGGAACTCTTGAGATTGCATCACATACATGGAATAATCTGCCTCACTCCTTACAAACCCTTCATTCACAAAGAATGTATCAATCCGTTGGTACCATGCCCTTGGTGATTGCTTGAGTCCATACAATGATTTCTTCAACTTACAAACAAGATGTTGTTTGCCTTCTTCAACATATCCTTGAGGTTGATCCATATAGATGTCTTCTTCCAACTCTCCATTCAAGAAAGTCGTCTTCACATCCATTTGATGCATCTCCAAGTCCATTGCTGCCCCAATTGCCACAATGGTTCTGATAGTGGTGAATTTAGCCACGGGAGCATATGTCTCATTGAAATCAACACCAGCAACTTGTGAATATCCTTTGGCAACTAATCTTGCCTTATATCTCACAACATTGCCCATTGCATCCCTTTTGGTTCTAAATACCCACTTACAACCAATAGAAGATCGATTTGGTGGAAGTTGAGTCAATTCCCATGTTCTATTGTCCATGAGAGATTTGTATTCTTCTTCCATAGCCTTCTCCCACTTCATAGCATCTGTGGACTTCATTGCATCACATAAAGACAATGGATCAGCAAAGAGTGCAACATTGGCATGTTCTTCACTTATTTGAGGAAAAATGTGGTTCTTCCACCATTCACCAAGTGGTCTTCTTTCCCTCATAGGATATCTCCTTTCATTTGAAGAAGATTCACCTTCATGTACTCCAACCACTCTTCTTAGCTTCTTCTTTCTTAAACTTTGTCTTTTCTCACTCAAAGGTTGATACTCCTCATCATCATCATCTTCAACATCTTCATTTCCTTCACTGTTGGTCTTAGGAATCAAAGAGACTTTCTTCTCCATCTTCTTTAGCTCTTTACCTTCATTCATGTCTCCACTATCTTCATTTTCTTCATCTTCTTCTTCTTTCTTTGCTAAATTTAAAGATGTGTCCATAACCACACCATTACTCCCACTTGGACACATCTCCAAGTGCTCATAAGCACTCTTATGCTCAATAAACTCAACATCATGACTTTTGATGATCTTCTTGGTATCCAAACACATTAGCCTATATGCCTTTCTACCTTCACAATATCCAACAAATACACATTTTGTACCTTTTGCTTCAAGCTTGGACCTCATACAATCTGGTATCTTTGCATAAGCAATGCATTCAAATGTCCTCATGTGTGAAACACAAGGTTTCTTCCCACTCCAAGCTTCTTGTGGAGTCATTGATATGAGTGCACTTGTAGGGCACCTATTTCTTGTGTATACTACATTCACCACAGCTTCCGCCCAAAATTCATATCCAAGATTTTGAGCATGAAGCATATTCCTTGCCATCTCCACAATAGTGCGATTTGCTCTTTCAGCAACTCCATTTTGTTGTGGAGTGTAAGGAGTAGATGTTTGTCTTCTAATACCTTGAATCTTCAAGTACTCATCAAAATGTTTTGACAAATACTCACCACCATTGTCTGTGCGTAATACCTTGATCTTGCATTCACATTGCTTTTTCACATGTGCCTTAAACTCCTTAAATCTTGAGAAACACTCACTCTTGGCTTTAAGAATAAAAATCCACACCTTTCTTGAAAAATCATCAATAAATGTGACAAAGTACCTTGCTCTTCCAATTGATGGTGTTTTCATAGGTCCACAAACATCTGAATGCACAATCTCCAACAACTTACTTGCTCGTGTTGCTACTCAACTTGGAAATGAGGCCCTTTGTTGCTTGCCTTGAATACAACCTTCACAAGCTAGAGTCGTGGCATTGTTGTATGATTGACCAAGATCTAAGCCAACTACCATAGATTTGAGCTCCTTCATGCTTTTGGCATTCAAATGACCAAGGCGTCGATACCAAATTCCAAACTTGTCTTCATCTTTTGGAAATTCAGCAAATGCTGCTACTTCAACTCCATTCACCTTCTTACAATTGAGAATGTAAAGGTTGCCATCTCTAAAGCCCTTTAAAACATTATCTCCATCCAATGTCTTCCCAAAACATCCATTCATATCAAATTGAACCTTACAACCACTTGACACAAGTTTGCTCACCGAAAGAAGATTCTTCTTCATCTTTGGCACATGTAGGACTTCTTTCAATCTGATCCTCTTGGTTTCATTCTTCACAACAATCTCCACCACAATGGAGCCAATTCCAACAGCTTGTCCCATGCCATTGTCTCCTAACCAAACATTTGTTACTGGAATTTCTTCATAAGTGTTAAAAGAACACTTGTATGGAGTCATGTGCTTGGTAGCACCTGAATCAATAATCCACTTAGACATGGCAGCCATAAAAGTGCCTTCACTTGCCATGAATGCAAAGTCATCTCCTCCAAATTCATCATGTGCATTGTTAGCATTCTC
>JAWRVF010001946.1:0-32040 GCA_036785485.1 Physcomitrellopsis africana | reverse complement strand
AGATTGGTCCAAAAGGAGGCTGAGATCCCTCTTTGAGATCAATCGAACAATCATATGGCCAATGCTCCAAAAGAATATCAGCATTCTTCTTCTCAAAAACATCTCGATAGTCTCGATATTGGCTTAGAATGCCACTTGAAGCCTTTCCACTATGAGAAATGGGTGTTGCGTAAATAGCAAAAGTTGGTCCTTCTTTTGCTGCATGTATAAAAGCTTTTGCACCTATTAGTACAGGTTTTACTGTACCAGGCTTGTAGCTTTTTATTGGATCGGTAGGATGTTTAATAATATCCTGGGAAAAGTCAAGTCTACGAGAATTCCAATCTATTTGAGGGTTATACTTTTCTAGCCATGACAAACCTAGAATAACTGGATTAGACGGAGATTTAATTATGTTAAAGGTTACATAGCTATTATGACCATCTATTGTTACTTTTATAGGACGGATTTCATGAGTGACATCTCCTGAGGACAATAGGCGACCATCTATGACTTCTACATGTACGGGTTGAGGTTTTTGTACTAAAGGTATTTTACGATTCTTAACAAATTGTTCATCTAGAAAACATGCTGAGGCTCTTGAATCTAATAAGGCAGAGGCTCTGTAATTTTTTGGTCCTAAATATGCATCTATCATAAAACAAGGAGAGGGTTCTGAGGAGAGAATAGGACCTTTACTGGGAATTGTACAGGGTTCCAGCTGCACGGTCCCTATTGTAGCTGGAAAAATTTATTTTCCGACATGTTGTCTTCTTTAACAGCCGTACTCCTCATTTTGTAGTTGCGACGTTTCTTTGGACAATGTTGAGAAGTGTGCTTAGGTTCTCCACAATATAAACATAATCCTTCTTGACGACGATGAATCTTTTCTTGTTCAGTAAGAGGTTTAAAATGTACCGCATCAATTTGCATGTCTTCTACTTCCGAATGTACGTTTTGTGAGGATGTTGATGTTGCCATTGAATAATAATGTTGAGGCTCCCTTGTACGACTCTCGGATCAAAACTCAAAAAATTGATTGTCACACTTCACAGCAAAATCAATTGCTTGACTCAATGTCTGAGGATCGGGTAAATTGAGCATTAACTTTTTTACCTCATATTGTAATCCGTAGAGAAATTGACTAATGAGTGCAGCATCGTCCCACTTGATGTCGGTCGCTAGTTGTCAAAATTGTGAAGCGTATAATGACATTGATCGATTGCCTTGTCGTAGGATGCGAATCTTGTTGGTTGCAACACAAATTGCATCATGTTCTCCATACATCGATCAAAATTCTGCAAAAAATGCCTCCAAATTATCCAATATTGGATCACGTCGTTCAAGAAAAGATGAAAACCACGATAAGGTAGGATTCGAAAGTAACGTTCCAATAAACCTAACTTGAGATCCTTGCGTAGGATAACTCTGAGATTGAAGTTCGATCATCAATTGTACCTGATTGATGAATCCTCGAAACTTAGATCTTGTGCCATCAAACTTCTCAAGCAAACTGATTTTTGGTTCTCTAACGCTTGAACGGTGCTCCATCATTGGTGAGGTAGCATGGTTTGGTGTAGATATTGACGTAGCTCCAACCATCTCTACATCTTCACTTCCTGCTAATCTTGATGCTCCTTGTGGTGGTAAACTGAGTTGATGCATTGCAAGCATTAGTTCTCTCATTTGCTCTTGCATTTGTGCCATTGCACTCTTCATTTCCGCAAGCTCTGCCATGATAATATAATAGAAAGGAAGATGTCTACTCTTACTTCAAGAAATACACAACACACACTCAAAAGAAAAAAAATTCTAGAAACAATATCAGTTTAGAAGTGGGTACTCCACAACTTCTAATATGCTTATGTCTTATCAAGAGAAAGAGGTAATCCACTCTTAATCAAAAAAAGACAAAGCTTTGATACTGTATGTGTACTCTTGTCAATCTGTCAAGGACAATAACTGGATGAAGTCAAATAAACAAGTGAGACCTCTGTTAAAGAATTAAATATAAAGAAGTATATATATTAAAAAGAAACTGGAATGGCTAATGCCAAAAGACAAGAAAATTAGAGACCCTTGAACTAGACTGGAAACAAGAAAGGAGTTGACAAGAGTGAAGAAGGCTTCACTCTTGTCTCTATTTATACTATCTACCTAAGAGCTAATTGGCGACATTCTATAGGGATTCCAAATACGTCCAAGTTGCAAGACACGTGTCAAACTTGCAGGGCAAGTTTCCTATATGTTCGCCACGTATTTAGCTTGGTCTTCAAGTTACCAACATGTGCGACATGTGGCTAACTTATTGACCAAGTTTCTAATCCAAAAGTCTACTATGGACACTTATAAAGTCAAAGCAGCGTTCATGAAGTTTCTAGGAAGTTTTTCTAAAGATATTATGGAATTAACCTGCTTTTATCTTCTTTTATCTAGTTCTATCTGAGGATATAGGTAACTATGTATATGTCCGTGACACCAAATTATATTTGCCATATATTCTGATTTTTATTTTCTTTGAAGATAGTTGATAGGTCCTTTTAGCCATTGATAGTGTCTCATACTAGAGCAAGAGGACCACTCTGATATTTGATTATTGTTGAAGCCTTCATAAGTTCCTTCAAAGAAAATATTTAAAATACCATCAAGAATAGTTCCTATCTCTAAAAGTATTTTCAAACGCTAGAAGTCTCCTCTAAGGTTTGATATCAAACATGTTATATCTTACCATCAATCTAAAGAAGAACATGTCATTCTTGAGGATCTTCATGTCTATTTTATTATTATAAAGATTGTAATAGTTATAATGTTTTATTTGATAAGTCAACAAATGATAGTTTTTGAGTTGAATTTACCGATTCTTAATTTTTTATCTTTTTAGAGCTAGAAAATTTAAAAAAATAGTAAGTAATGATACAACATAGAATGAAATCTCTATTGAATTAGCTTTGTTTTATAGTAAAGATTTTCTTAACTCTTCATCTTATTTTTGTTGGATGTTATTGATGAAATGTATTGACTTTAGTTGATGTATTTGCTAGATTTATAGATGGCTCTCATGTGCATTTGCTAATATCATATCTGTGCCTATATACAAGATATTCCAATTGATTTTGACATTGTCTTGAATCTAAGACCTCTTTCACTTCAAATTCTTCATTGTTGTCCATTTCTATAGGAGGCAATGGTATTTGTCTTCTTCCTTGTATATCCATTGTCTTGTATAATTCAAGCAATGATACATGGAATAGATGATGGATCTTCATAAATTTTGGTAGGTATAATTGATAAGCAACTAGATTGATCTGTTTATAAATAAAAAATGGTTCAAATCTACAATAATCTAACTTATTATAAGAATGAATAGTCTTAATATTACAATAAAGTAATCATATCTTATCACTTATGTGGAATTGAGGTTTTTTCTTACAATAGACATCTACATTGATCTTTTGTCATTCTTGAGCTTCATTTAATTGTGCCTTTATTATTACATATAGCTTTGACAACTGATTTGCTAAATCTTCCATTATAGGATTATAAACTTTTGAAAAATTAATAGTACCAAATTGTGGATCATAATCATAATTGGCAAAGAATGGAATTTGTTGAGTATAAAAATATATCAAATTATTATAAACTTTGTCAATGGCAAAAGAGTTGTCCAATCATCTTGATGATAGTTAATGGTGTATGTTAAATATTACTCCAAAATTTGATTTATCCATTCCGTTTGTCTATTAATTTGAGGATGAAAAGCTAAAGATAGTTTTATGTCTACCTTCAATATTTTGAAAAGAATATTTTAAAATCTTGATACAAATTACATCCTTTTATTTGATATAATATCCCTTGGTAATTCATGATAGCAATAGATATTGTCAAAGAAAAGTTTAGCTATTTTTTCACCTGTGATAGATTTTATATATGATACAAAATATGTTATTTTAATAAAACAATCTACAATCATAAATATAAAATCATATGAACTTGAATTTGGAAGATCCATGATAAAATCTATAGAAACAAAAAACCAAGGTTGTTTTCATATAGGTAATAGTTGAAAAAGTCTGTAAGGTCAATGACAAGGAGTTTTTAATCTTGAACAAATATCACATGATTGTACAAAATCTTTAATAGCCTTTTATATTTGAGGCTACTAAAAATCTCTTGATATTAGCTCCAAAGTCTTATTATATCTAAAATGTCCTACTATAGGGAAGTTGTAACAAGCTTCAAGAGCATGTAGTTATGCTTCATCTTTTAGAACATATAAGCATCTTTCAAAATAAAGTAGATTATCCTTGAACTTGAACTTTGAAGTATCATGAGACTTAGAAGAATTATTCTTAATATTATGTACAAGAGGATGTGAGGGCATATTTAACTAAACTTGCTTAAGAAAAGTTGAATCAACAGTCAATGTTGACTTTATTGCTCAAAGATGAAATTGCTCCAAATTCAAGAGGATCATTTTTTGTTGATCAAAAGTTGCATCTCCTTCTTTTGGTACTAGATAAGAATGTCTAGAAAGATCATTAGATAGACCTTGTTGTTTTTTTTGCTGATAAGTGATAATGAATTCAAATCTTGATAAAGACTTATTCAAAGAAGCTTGACAACAATTCAACATGCGCATTGATATTTATTTTTTTAATCATTTATATATATATTTTAAGTATATTAAATTATAATAAAAAATAAAAATAGATAAAATTTAAATTTAAAACTTAAAATTTAAAAAGTTTAAAAATTTAAATTAAATTGAATTAAAAAAGTTAAAATTTAAATAATAATAATAATAAATTAAAAATAAAATAAAATAGATATAAAAATATTAATTTAAAATAATTATTTTATTAATTAAATTTAATTAATAGTTTTATTTTAATTTTTAATTTTTAATTTTATTTTAATTTTTAAATTTTTAAAATTTTTAAAATTTTTACTTGTATTTTTATTTATATATTTTTTTATTTTTTTATTTTTTTTATTTAATTTTTATTTTTTTATTCATTTATTAATAAGATTATTTTTTTAATATGCATGATAAGTTTTATGTATTGAGATAAGTTTAATATATTTTTTATTTAATCATTAAGTGATTTTTTTTACAATATTATTACTTCTAACTTTAAATAACATTTGATTAGTTTAATGTTAGTATTAGTATTATTTGGTGGTTCTATTTATGTTGGTTGTCACTTCAAAAGCATAAATAGTGGAGTTCAAGTATAACTTCAATCATAAAGACTAATCTTGATAAGTTTCAAAACTTAGCTTTTTAATTTATTTGAAATTTTAGACAAAAGCAAGAAAAGAGCATAACTTGGCAAAATTAGGTGGATTTCAAATTTTAGCTCTTCAATTTATTTAAAAGTTTAGGAGAAAAAAAAAACAAAGAAGGAGCACAGCTAGAAGAAACTTGGTAGATTCCAAACCTTAGCTCTTTTTTTTATTTGAAATTTTACGTATATTTAGGAAATAGCACGATGGAACTTGCTATCTTCAAGATAACATCTTACCAATTCTATCACCTTGTAGTATAAATAAATACTAAAATATTCAATTATACACACTAATTTTTTTTTCTAATCTATCTCTTTTATTAAAAAGAACCTGATTGTGGTTGTGATAGGTATTTCAATTTTTAGACATTTTGTGAAGAAATAAAGTTGGACTGATGGCTGATATAACTTTTTTTTGGCATTGAACATATTCTTATGAGAAGTGATGACTCCCATGAGATATAATTAATTTTTTGTAGATTGCCCTACAAGTTGTTTTTTACTTGGCCTATTTGATTTTTGTGGTATCCATGTGTTAAATTTTTTAAATTACTTGTACTATCCTTGGTTTTGTTTTTCAATCTCTAATTGTAAAACATATTCCAACTAACAAGTGATTCCACCATTTTAAGATTGGTATGATATCTTAACTTGATATTTAGTTGGAACACGTGCATCACTTGTAAAAAAGGTTTAATTATTGGATAATATTACTATTTTGAAATGGGCACAAGATCTCATCTTAGTATATAATTAAACCATGTGTCTCACAAATAGATAAGAAGAGAGAGGATTTTATGTTATTTTACAAAAATAAATTAAATATATTATAAATTCTTAGATTTATTTTGGTTGTCAAAACTATCTATTAGATCTTCTTTTGCCTTGATTGAATGACTTAAAAACAATATATTTAATTGTATGCTATTTAAACTTAAGTCTAAGATAGCTTATCTTTTTATTAACTATATTTTGTAATTTGAATGTATTTTATAAAATCAAACAGAGATAGAACCTATAGTTGTAAAAACCAACATATTAGAAGAATTTTGTGACAAGATGTTATAGGCTTCTATTTGAATGGAATATGGTAGACGCCATCTTTTAGAACCTCAAGTAGAACCTTCACTCTTTTCAACTCCAAGCACTAATGTAACAAATAGATGTAACCAACATCTTTCTATAGACATCTAAATTGATCCTATGGTCTAGAGGGCTACCTATTATTGTACCTTCAAGGTTACAAGGAATAATAATTCTACCTAATCTTCTAAGATTTAATAGATCTATCAATGAAGATCCAACAACTCACATAGAACAATTTGTAGAAGTATTAATCATTAGTTTAGTGACCAACCATAGATACTATTTGATATAGTTTCCAATTGCTTTAACAAATTCCGCATATGTATAGTATAGATTTTATATGGAAGAATCCTTTAATATATGGGAACAACTCTTAGCAGCCTTCTTTTATCAATTTAGACTCATAATTGGCCAACAATAAGTTTTTTTTAGCTTTGAAAAATATTAGACAAGATCCCTTTAAAGATATGACTTCTTATGTGAGGCAATTTTGTATAGTATGTATTCAATACATGGATAATTTTTTAAATGAACATACCATAAGATATTACTTTATTCAAGGTTTTTCAATATCTTCTATAATTCAAGATATATTAAACATGAGATCTAAGGATTTAAAAAGAGTTATTCAACCTATTTTAGAGGTAAAAATCATTGATAAGAAAAATGATTGTATGTTAAAAGGATAGAAGAATCAATATCAACTTTCATATCCTTGTAACATTGATCTATGGAATCCTATAAATATTTAGCTTTAAGCTACTCTCAACCTTCTACCTTCCTATTGCCTATAAACAATTCAATGTCCTTAGCAGTACAAGGCCTATATAACCAATCATTATATAGATCCTTCAATGATATTAGATTGGAAGAATTTAAAAGTGAAATAAGACAAGCAAATAATGTATTAAAAAATGAGGTGATGAATACTATAAAAGCTATAAGTGAATAAATATCTTACCTCATTAAAAATCAAAATCCAACTATAGAGCCTAAATACTATAAATCAGGGATTCATACCTCTGACTTATGATATACAAATTGTAAATAAGTAAACCATATATCCTAATTTTGTATACAATTCTTATAACACCTTATAAAAAAAAATCAATTCCAACCATATAAGCCTCCTCATCAACTCAGACAAGTAGGTCCAAATATCCTTTCAAATTATAAGAATAATATGGCACCTTGTCATATTTGTGAAAAATCACATCAAGTAGGTCAGTATTGGATTGAAAATAGAATAATATGCTCTAATTGTGTCACGGACATAAGATTTATTCCAATAATTACCTAAGTAATATAGACCAATAGAAGTAGATAAAATAAGTTGATTTGATAATATTTGATAGAAAAGCTTCTTAGAAGCTTCATAGATGTGGAATCACCTTTATACATGTCTATAGGTGATTGATAGGTTAGAAACTTAGTCAATAAGCTAGCCACATAGCGCACATATTGGTAGCTTGTGGAACAAGCTAGCCATGTGTCATACATGTTGGTAGCTTGCGGAACAAGCCAAGTATGTGGCGCACATGTGAAAAACTTGTCATGCAAGTTTGACACGTGTCTTGCAAATTAGACACGTGTATGAGGTCCTATGGAATACCACCACATAGCTTTTAATTAGATAATATTTATACAGGCAAGTGTGAAGCCTTCTTCACTCTTGTCAACTCCTTTCCTGATCCTAGTTTAATTTCAAGAGTCTTCATGTTTCCAGTCTTTGGCAATATCCATTCCAGTTTTTCTTTGAATATACATACTTTCTTATTCCTATTCTGTGACTTTTCTTTGATACAATTTTCATTAGATTATACATCTTTTTCTAATTCATATCCTTGACAAATTGTGGAAGATCTCATCCTACGGATTATTGTAAAAGATCTAATGAGATTATTTTCTTAAATTATTTTTAAAAAAATTATATCAACCAAATTGTAGAAAATATGTAGGAAATTAGATTTGCAGATCCTATTATTACAAATGGTTCATCAAATATTTATTATAACTACTCAAGCAATGGTCAAAATCTCCAACTTTTAATAATAATTTAAATCAATCAAAGAATATTATAAGAATCCTTAATATATAATTAAAATCCAAACCAAAATCAACAACTATCATCTTTTTAAGATGTTAAGTATACAATGGCTCAACTTGATCTACCTTCTACATAAAATTTATTACCTTCTTAATCTAATTTAGTATAATTAGAAAGCAAAAAGATTTTTTTGGATAATGGATATATATCTTTTTTAGTTGTGACTAGAAGTGTGAGTGTTAAAAAGCCAACAAATTTAATACAACTTGAAGAAGATAAAATATTTATAGATATCATCAAAGTTTGTAGAATTAAAAAAAACTACCTAAAAAATAGATAAAGAACTAAAAGACAATCAATTATCTTTTTAAGCTAAATTTAATAAAAAAAGGTATCAAATTGTAGGCAAAGAAAGGTCTTAGACTTCAAATACTTTTTTAAAATATCTAATAGCTACTAGAACCTTCAACCTTATAGAACCATATGATTTATAGCAAGATCTTTGTAGAATTAAGGCCAATATTTCTTTTAATCAATTAATTCAAGAAGCATCAATTATAAAATATATATATATATATATATATATATATATATATCTTATGGAAGGAATAACTATATAAAAAAAATCAAAAATATAAAAATAATAATTAAAATTAAATTTAAAGATTTAGATTGAGATAATTTAGAAAAAAAAAGAAAAAAAGAAGAAAAAGAATTGAGAATATTGACTTATTAAGATGAGTATAAATATGAAGATGAGAATGTTTTTATCAAATGGTTAGAAAAAAATCCTTACAAAGAAGAAGACATCCACATTTGATTTATTGATATAATTGATTTATTGGAATTTGAATATGATTGCCTTGACCTTATAACCTTAATTGATGATATTTGTATAAATGAATCTTTCGGCTTGGAAATTGCTGGAATCCAAGTTGAAGACTTTGACGCTATTATGAAAGAAGAAACTATTATGAAAGAATTAGAAAAATATAAATCTTTAGTAATAGAATATTGTAATATATTTATTTAGTCTTATAAAGATTTAAAAGATATTCTTTCTAATATTTGTTAACACACTATTCTACTTCTTCCAAGTACCACACCTATTAGATAAAAATATAGAAGATTCAATTTATTATGAAAACAAAGTTGAAAAGGTTTTTTCAAATAAGATTTATAAGGCCTATAGAAATTATAAATTGATTGTCTCATATTGTCTTGGTAAAAAAGAAGAGAAGACATAAGCTTAGGATTTGTGTGAATTATCAAGATTTGAACAAACACAGTCAAAAGGACTATTTTCCATTACCTTTTATTACTTCTATAGTAGATGATATAGCAGGATATGACTTGTATAATTTTATGGATGGCTACTTTAGTTATAATCAAGTATCAATAGCTCTTGAAGATTGGCACAAGACTACATTTACATCACCTTAGAGAACTTTTATATATATAGTGATGCTTTTTGGATTATACAATGTTCTTTTAGCCTTTTAAAGAATCATAATCTATATATTTTTAGATCTTCTTAAAAAACCATATCAATTTTTATTGATGACTTTAATTGTCAATCATAGAAAGATAATTACTTAAAAGCCTTCAATTGTACTTCCAACATTGTAAAAAAAATAGAAATTTCTCTCAATCCAAAAAAAGTTTATTTGACAATTAAAAAATGAACTTTATTAGATTATGTCATTTTTAAAAAGAAAAAGAAAAATCTGATTTGAAAAAGTAAAAATTATTACAAATTTATTGGCTTCAAAAGAAATAAAAGATATTCAAAATATTCATAATATAGATGATGAACTTCTTGATATCTATTTATTCCATATTATGATAGTACCTACATAGTATGAATATATTGCCAAATTTTTGAGTACTCAATAACTATCCAATATCTTATCAAAAAATGAGTAATAATAGATTAGAGTGAATAATATTCATTTTGCTCTTATAGCCAAGAAATTATATTGTTAGAAGATTGAGGGGATTTTCAGATGTTGTCTTACTTATGAAGAAGTACCACTTATACTAAAAGCTTGTCACATAAGTGCCTATGGTGGACACTTCTATAGTCAATTAATGATTCAAAATATCCTTAGAATAAGCTATTTTTGGCCTATAATATTTATCAATTCAAAATCATTTGCAAGAACTTGTGATGCTTGTTAAAGATATGCACACAATGATTTAAATCTTGCAATGCTTTTAAATCCTTCACTTCTACTTGTCTCATTTGAAAAGTGCAGTATAGACTATATTGGACCTATTCATCCTATATCTTTATATCAAATGCAATATATTGTTATAGCTACAAAATATTTGACCAAGCAGGTAGAAGCAAAAGCTATCAAAAAGGATAATGCTAAACAAATTGCTATATTTTTGTATAAAAATATTATAGCTTATTTTGATTGTTTAAAAATCTTTGCAAGTGATAATGGTTTTTATTTTTTAAATGAAGCCATTAAAAAAATGACCACATTATTTATCATCAACCATAGGAAGACAATTCCTTATCACCATCAAATAAATAGTCTTACAAAAAGAATCAATCAAACTCCAATTCAGATATTGAAAAAAATTATAATAGATTCTAAGCATGATTGGAATCGTAAGCTTACTTTAGTTCTTTGGGCTTATCAAACTACTTATAAAATTTCTATACATGCTATACTCTTTTCTTTATTATATAGAAT
The DNA here is from genome assembly GCA_036785485.1 of Physcomitrellopsis africana. Classification (NCBI taxonomy): domain Eukaryota; kingdom Viridiplantae; phylum Streptophyta; class Bryopsida; order Funariales; family Funariaceae; genus Physcomitrellopsis; species Physcomitrellopsis africana. The sequence goes on along the minus strand of JAWRVF010001946.1, from coordinate 20,932 downwards.
AAAAGCCATTTTGTCTATAGAATTTGAAGTTCCATCTTTATACATTATTATTGATAAAAGATTGGATATTTTTGAACCTTTGAAAGAATGGTTAGAATATTTAGAAGGAATAAGTAAGAATCAAAGATTTGAAATCCAATACATAAAAACTTTTCAAAGTAGAAGAAAAGAAATCTTTAATAAAAAAATAAAAAGACGTCTATTTACTCTAGGGATATAGGTGATGATTCAAGATGCTAGAAAACTAGACTTTTTAGCTAAGTTTGATGCACTTTGAACAAGACCATATATTATCAAAGATATCTTTGATAATAACTCAATTCAATCCAAAACATTAGATAGAGACGACTTTCCTATACAAACTAATAAAAGCTGTTGTAAAGAATACAAGGTATAAACATTGATTAAAATATCAATACATCTTATCATTTATATAGTGATTTCAAGACAAATCTTAATAGAATATAGGTATTGAGTTAGTGACTAAGAAAAAAATTGCTATAAGTAGAGCTATATTAAATTAGAAACAAATAATTATCCTTTTTGTTCTAGGTCAAAGTTTTTGTATTTTTTTTTTCTTTCATTCTACTTCTTTTGATAGATTATAATATCCAAGTTATAATTTTTTCTATCTTTTTTCTTTATAGACCATGTCAAAGGCAAGAGTAGGATTTTTTTTATTCTTATAAATAGTCTTAGATGGTTACAACATATGAGTTCCACCAATGAATTTTAATTGGTGGATTAATTGAAATTATAGTTTTAAATTATTTAAATACCAAAATAGTAAAATTATAAATTTTATTTGATCATTTAAATATTCATTAGAATTTAGAAGATTTTATAAGTTACAAGAATCTTATTAGAAAAAAATTATAAAATTGGAAGTCTTAGTAAATCTTAGAAGCAACTATCTTAGTTGATTTTGTATTTTCTCTTAATTATAAGAATTAGTATTTAGTTATTGAGACCAATATTTATATTGTCCTTTTATCTACATATATCACTTATTAAAAAAATATAAATATTACTTAGTAGGTAAAAAAGCATTAAAAAAAAATCTCATGTCTTTATTATTATTTATATAGAAAAATAAGATTTTTTATTGAATTAAATTTATTTTTTAATAAAAATCACCAAGGTTGAATAAAATAGTTTTAAATTAATATTATCATCTTTAAAATATTATAGAGAGTTTTAGAATTTATTTAAATTTTTTAAAGAATTTTTAGAGAAATTTTGAAGACTTTGATAAATATAAGTTTTACCACCTTGGCAGCCATTATGAAGAAATGAAGCAAGATTTGAAGGCCATTCAAAGTTCTTTAGCTAATTGGATATTTTTAAACACCATGATGAAGTTAAAAATATAAAAAAAATGAATTCTACTAGCAAAAAATAGGAGAACCAATAGCTAATGTTGTCTTTGTAGGAAATGAGGTGCATAAGTACCATATGGATTATAGCACCTTAGATGTAGGTAGGAGGATAAGACTACGGCCTTGTGGCTTTTCTAAGACACCCTTATACACTACTCGTGAGCTTTTGTGATGTTCAAATTCTTAATTTCTTAAACAAGTTATCCTTGAGGTAAAAATTACTCACTTAACTTTTTTATTATTTATCTTTTATTTTTAAACTATTATAATTTACTCATAATAATTTAGATTTAAATATTTTTTATATCATTAGAAAAATAAAAAAAATATCTATTTAAAAATATAACTTTTATTTTTTATTAGATGAAAATCTAATGAATAGATTGTGACTAGTTTTGTAGTGTGCAATTGCTTAATTACACATATTTTACTTGTTTTGTATTTTTTTTTCTTTTATTATTTTTTACTGCTTCATATACTTTATACCACAAATTATCAGCAACTTTTAATTGATGCCATCTTAAAATTTTGGTTGAAAGATGAATTTTATCCTCATAAATTGATCTTACTTGGTTTTATTGAATAAGCAATTAAAGTAGGTCTTTATCATTGAAAAGTGTTCTATATCTTTTTTTTATTAGTATTAACAAAATATTTCAAATTCTCACTTTATAAGATAGTCAAAGATTTTATTGTTGAGCTGAATGTTAATTGTTCTCGAGGTTTCATCAATTAATTTTTATTTATTATATTTTTTAAATTAAAACTTTTTGAAGTTGTGTATCTTGATATTAGCTTTCTAAAAAGCTATCACACGTTAAAATTGGAATTGATTTAAATTTGTAGTGAGTTTTAGATTAAAAAGAGGTCCACTACCTTGGCAGTTTCATGTATTCTATGTTTGAAAAGGCATTTCTTATTATTTGGTGATTATTTAATAGTAGAAGTTTTAAAATATAAGCATCTTAAATTTAATTTTTAGTGGTATAAAATTTATTATTATTAAATTAAAAATAAATTTGTGGCAATTTTTTGAGTGGAAAGAGGTTGTTGTCTTAAACAAAATATAATTGAAGTTAGTGATTTCTATTTCTTCAATCATTTACATTGTTGATTTTATTTTATATTTTAAAATTTTGTATATGTTTAAAATATTAAAATATAATTAAAATATTTTAATTATAAAATATTAATTATAAAATATTAATTATATATTTTTAAAGGATCTTCAAGAATAGATTAAAATTTTTATTCTATTAATAAAATAAAAAAAATGTTGATAAGAAAAAAATTAAAAAAAAGAAAAAAAAGAAGAAAAAAAAAAGAATTAATTATTCAAGATTCTATATTTTTAAGATAGATCATCTCTCAAGCAATTTTGTAAATTTTTAATTTATTAAAACTAATACAAATTGTGGAATGATGAGTGAGCAAAAAAGAAAAGAAGTACTATTTAAGAAGCTAAAATTCACATTGATTATCTAGATCTTATGGAATTGAGGAATTGAATTCAAGAATTCCATAGATCTAGATAACCCAAATGAGCTCCATCTATAAAAAATCTAAAAAAATCCATTAAAAAATCCACTCTAAAATTTAAAAGAATTGAAGTCTAACAATTGGATATACAAGACCTACATATAACGTCATAAGATGTATTTATAATCAATTCATTGGAGCTAAATCCTAATCAAATAATAATAATAATAATAAAAATTAAATTTAAAATCTTTTAATTCTTTTATAGAATAAATCAAAAAAAAAAAAAAAAAAAAAAAAAAAAAAAAACCTACTTTTCCTTTAATGGATTGTGAAAAGGAAGCTTTTCCAAATCCTATATCCATAAATCCTTTAGTCTAGCCAAAGGATAATTCTATTGTAATTCTAGAGGAATTTCAAGCAACTTCCATATCTCACAATCTTTCAATCTTTAAAAAATTAGAGATGATGATCCATCAATATATGTAGAGAGGTTCATGGAACTTCTCACAATGTGCTTAATTATCAATCCAAAATATTATCTAATATAGATTTTGAGTATATTAAAGAATAGAGCCTACGAATGGTATAGAAACTATTTCTTTTAAATATTCAAAAATTAGAACATGCTCATGAGGGCATTCTTGGAAAAATTTAGATTAGAAATAAAACAAAGTAATGTTCTTATAGCTCTTTTTTTCTTAAAACAGGGAAAAAAAAGGAAGAAATCACTACAAATATTAGGTGGTTTGAATTGATAATTATTAAATTCATAGAAACACTTCTTGTAAATGATATCTTTGTTTATTTTTTTATCCATGTATTTAATAGTGAAAATACAATTAGAGAAATATTAAAAGATTAGTTAAAAAATCTACAAGATATTAAATAAATAGTATAAATTATTGAAAATATTAACAAATAATAAGAATAGATGTAGAGAAAAGAAGACCATAGAATTTCTAGTTTTATCTCCATCCATACTTAAAATATTAGAAGCACTTAAGAAAATCCTTATGGGTTGATTGGTAATCATTTTTAAAAAATAAACTATTATTCTTCATCCTTCAAAAATAAATTATTATCTAACCTTTCAGAACTTATATATTTAAAAGATAAAAATAATAAAAGGAAGAATTTCAAACTAAAAGAGGTTTAAAATTGAAGTCCTTCAAAATAAAAGGGGATTTCAAAATGAAGTCTTTCAAAGCCAAAGGGGGTTTCAAAATGAGCTTCTACAACAAATGCAAGCAATACAAGAATAAATGACTTTATTAATAAAAGTCAAAATTCCAACCAATCTCCACTATTGATAGAATCAGATAGATATAGTTTAAGATTATAATACACTCAATATAGCCAATTGGGGTACACTAGTTAATTTTGTTCTACTCTGCAAGGTTATCAATAAAAATTTTAATAACAATAATCTTATATTCTTCTTCATAGAAGCCAATTCAATATAATATCTAATTTTCATCTACAAAGCAATGATTATCTTAATTAAGGTTTTAAAAATCAATAAAAAAAAAGAAAGTAGGAAGTACATCACCTTTGAGACAAAATATATTCACTTAGTAGTTGTTGAATAGAAAATAGAATTGTTTGTAGGAATTGTAAGAAAAACCATCCCACAAATATATATAGGTAAATTGACAAGGTAATTTCTTTGAATTTTCTACAAGAAAATTATATTAAGGACACAAATTGAAAGAAGATGCATAAACAAATAAAATCTATATAAAACAAATAACAAAATAAAATATATATATATATATATATATATATATATATATATATATTTTCAAGAAGAAACTAGAATGGCCATTGTCAAAGACTAGATGATATAAAGACTCTTGAATTAGACTAGAAGTAAAAAAAAAAATTTGATAAGAGTAAAGAAAGCTTCACTCTTATCATTATATACACTATTTACTTAAGAGCTATGTGGTGATGCTCTATAGGACCTTCAACACATGTCTAATTTGTAAGACACATTTTAAATTTACAAAACAAGTTTCTTAAATGTATGCCACATAATTAGCTTATTCTACAAGCTACCAACATGTGTGACATGTAATTAACTTGTTGGCCAAATTTTTAATCTATCAATCACCTATAGATATGAAGCTTTTAAAAAGCTTCTAGAAAGTTTTTTTATAAGATATTATTAAATTAATCTATTTCTATTTACTTCCATTATTTATATTAATTATATTATTATTAGAATAAATCTTATATCCATGACATTATCTCTCTTCTAGAGATGAATTCTACAAAGAACACTGATTATATATTGAAAAAATCTAAGATGTATCAAATTATATTTGTTACATACTTTGATCTTTGTTTCTTTTAAAGGTAATTGATAGGTCCTTTCAGCCATTGATAGTATTCCATACTAAGGCAAGAGGATCACCTTAATATTTGATCATTGTTAAAGCCTTCATAACTTCCTTCAAATAAAACATTTGAAATACCATCAAAATTAGTTTCTACCTCTAAAAGTATCACCAAAAATTGAGAGTCTTTTCCAAGGTTATAATACCAAACACATTATATCTTGCCATTAATTCAAGAAAGAACATGTTGTTATTGAGGATCTTCATCTTTATTCTATTGTCTTGAAGGTTGTGACAATTATAATATGTCATTCAATAATTTAGCAAATAATAGTTTTAAAGTTAAATTTGCTGGTTGATTTTCTATCTTCTTAGCAAAAAAAAAATCTAAAAAAATAACAAATTAATGATACAAGGTAGAATGAAATCTCCATTGAACCTGCTTTGTTTTATAGCAAAACTTTTTTTTATTTTTTTATTTTGATTTTAATGAATCACTTTAATTGATGCATTTGTTAGATTCTTAGATGATATCAAGATGTAGATGAATGAAGGTAAAAGCAAGATGTAGATGAATGAAGGTAAAAGATGTAGATCTTCATTCCTATTATTTGATGGTCATGTCTAATAGGCTTTGAGCAAGCTGTTTGCAATAAGAATAAGGATTTTGGCAACTTTAGAGAAGGCATTTGAAAATCATAAGCTAGGATTAAAAATCTCAATTTTTGTACTACAATTTTGGTATAAAAATCAAAAGATTTGGAATTTTTATGAGGAAAGAGTAGATGCTTGAAATTAAGGTGTGCAAATTGTATCTATTGTCATTCTTTTGAAGATATAAGGAATTGTATTAGAGCTTTTGAAGATTGGAAGATGCGATTAGAGAGGTGATTTTAAGACCTATATCTTGTATATAAGAATTATTATATTTGGAATTAGAAAAAAAAAGATATTGGAAGTTGAAGATAACAAATCCAATTCTAAGGTAGTAAGTAGACCATTTTGTTGATAGTGATGATTTCTACCATATCTTGAGCTTTTGGACGAATTTTTATTTAAAATTTTTAAAGAAGATGAATTATTATGTTGAAAAGTAATAAAACAATTTTTATGACATTTAGACATTTACTTTATGAGATATGAAGAATTTAGCACATTGTCGTGGCGAAAGTCCGCTTCAGGTAGACGCAAGGTCCCTCTTTACAATCAAGTTGGATCCAATATGCACAAACTTTTTTAAATTTTTCTTTTATAGTCACAAAACCATGCGTATAATAAATCAACAAACTAGAAGCTTGAAAATTTATAAATCAAAATCCAGCCGTTTATATAAGTTCAAATTATGGAAGCATAGAGTTCACTTTTTTAGTCATCTTCACAAAAATTCTCAACCGTGAATTCATTACCGATCACCAGATATCATCAAAATATTAGCAAGTAATTATATAAGTAAAACCAAACTAGAAACTTGAAAATTCATAATTTAAGATCCAATTGTTCAAATAAGCTCAAAATTTGGGAAAACATATCTCATACCTTTGATCTTTGTCACATAATTTTTGAGCTATGAATTCATTGCCTGATCGTTAGATAATACCAAATCCTTGGCAGATACTTTTAGAAGTAAAATCTCAATCTGAAACTTGAAAATTCATAATTGAAGATCCAGCCATTCAAATAAGCTCAAAATTTGGAAAAAAATATCTCATACCTTTGATCTTTGTCACATAATTTTTGAGCTGTGAAATCATTGCCGATCGTTAGATAACACCAAATCCTTGGCAGATACTTTTAGAAGTCAAATCTCAACCCGAAACTTGAAAATTCATAATTGAAGATCCAGCCGTTCAAATAAGCTCAAAATTTGGCAAAACATAACTCTTACCTTTGATCCTCATTACATGAATTTTGAGCTATGAATTCATTGCTGATCGTTAGATATCACCAAATCCTTGGCAAATACTTTTAAAAGCCAAAACCCTAGACACTTGAGAACAAATTTGCCATTACTCCCTAATCAAAGTTTCAATTGATATGAGATTTTAGACATAGACTTTTTATAGTATAAGTAATATGTACACAAAAAATGAGCTTCAAATTCATCTTGAAACTCAAGTTCTAGCTTAAAGCAAATCCTTCTATTTATCTAACTTCTTCAAAAACCCAGTTTAGTTTGCTGGGTTTAACTAGCCATATCTCACTCATTCTAAACTCATTTCTATCAATTCTTGGATGTAAAATGTGTAGCTTGAAGTCTAGTTTCTAACCCAACTTTTGGATTTCTTGCTAGTATCTTAAAACTTCTAATACATCCTGAAAAGTGACAATAGGTGTCATATTAGTAGTCTAAGTTCAAACAAGCATATCTCTCTCATCTAAGCTCCGAATCCTGCGTTTCTACCACCTAAACTCATGCCAAGAAGAAGCTCTCTTTGAATACCTCTCTGCATTTGCCAAAAAACCCGTCTTCTTCTCCTCCGAGCTCGTCAAAGAAGTCGCAGCCAAGGTCTTCAAAGTCCAAGTCAACAATTAATAGTTTAAAGTTATAAAAACCCCAAATCTAATCCTCCAAGTCAGCACTATTAATGGTAGCCAACTATTGACATCCAAATCTACTATTTATCCTTGGTAAAATCCTAAATTCAACCTCAAAGTCAAAACTCCTTATATCTACAAATATAACCCTGAATCTACTAAAATCTAAGATTGAAAAAAAGATAAAAGAAATAAAAGAAAGTTTCAAGGCTAGATCAAAGTTAAAGTTAAGATTAAAGATAAGGTAAAAATTTAACTAAAGAAAAAGAAAGAAAGTGAGAAATTTTTCCTAAACTATATAAAAACTTAGATTGGTAAGAAGAAAGAAAGAACTTAATAAAATTTTGAAGAAAAGATAGTTAAGTTAGGTTTCTATATATGGATGTATTTACTTCACGACATCCACCCCCTCCAGACCTGCACATCCTCCGGCATGTGCCACCATTCACCCTTCATCCTATTCGTCTTCATCTTGAATTTCTTTATCTTCTTGGTTCCATTGTTCGTCAGACACATACATTTCAAAGTCTTCAGGTAGACAATTATTATTTCTTCTTCGGAAAGCTTTCACTCATTTTCCTGCTATCGGAATTCGGATAGATGTTCCATCTAATTCTCGAAGTGAGTAAGTTCCATTGTCATGAGCAATTACAACAATATATGGTCCAAACCATCTCCGAGAAAACTTTCTTTGCGTACTATGTTGGTGGTCCAAAGTATTGTCATAAACCACTACCCAATCACCTTCCAAGATTGGTTTCAAATGCAATCGATGAGTTTGATCAAATCGTATTTTGTTTTCCAATCTTGCTGCTTTCAACCTATCTAGTGCCAATTGGTGGTCTTTTGATAGTCTCTCAATTTGTTGGATCCGGAGTTCCAAAAGTCTTTCACGAGATATGCCATCTTCCCAAGATAAAAATAACCACGTAGGCATAGATTCTTCTGTTGGTATAATGGGCTTTTGACCTAACATTAATTCAACCGGCATGTATCCTGTTACCGTACTATGGGTGGTTCTATCGGCCCATAAAGCAAATGGTAGTAGCCTTGGCCATTCCTTTGAATTGCCTTTACAAGCTTTAACTAATGCATGTATGATTGGTGGGTGGCCTCTTTCACTCTTTCCATTTGCTTCTGGATTATATGCAGTGGTTAATTTTAGCTTCACTCCATATCTTTCAAAAAAACTTCTAGCTTCAGCAGCATCTAATTCCCCTCTGTCAGCCCTCATTCTTCCAATACATCCATAGCGACTAAAAATATCCTCAAAGATAAATCGACATATTCCAGCTGTTTGTTTGGTTCTTAAAGCTTTGCCTTCAACATAGTTTGATAACTCTTCTCGTGCCAGAACTAAATATTTCATATTCCATAATCCAACTGGCATAACTACCAAATCAATTACCCATTGGAAGTGAATGGAAAGAGGGTAAGTTGGGTGAAGTTCATCACGATATCTGATTTTGGATTGAAGTTGACATTCAAGGCACGATCCTACAAAATTCTCTACATCTTTATAAAGACCCTTCCACCAATACCGCTCCTTTATCTTTGTATATGTAGCCCAAATTCCTCGATGCCCAGCCCAATGTGAATCATGAAATTCCTTTAAAACTTGAGCTTTGGTGCATGCATTTCCAACTACCCGCAATGGCATTCCATCCTTTCTTTTTGGTTTTTTCCAAAGAAGCCCATCTCGTAGAAAATATCCATATGAATATTGCCTGATTTCTTTAAAAAACTTATTTGACCAATCTTGTAATTTTCTAAGGGTGCTCAAATAAATGCCAATGTCTTTCAATCTTACTTCATATGATTCTGCCTCAAAAGGTAGAACTTCTTCCATTCTCTCATTATTTGTTGAAAATACATAACCCAAATCTTTATTACAGCTATCTTCATTCTCTTCTTCAGCAATCATTTCTTCTTTATCCATATATCTAGCCTTTGATAGCATATCCGCTACTGTATTTTCTTTGCCTTTAATGTGAATCAAAATTGGATTTAGAGATTTAATGTAGGCTATCCATCTTAGCATGGCAATATCAGGAGTTGAACAGTTAGATATCATACCGAGCAAAGGTAAACAATCAGTCTCTAATAGCACATTTGCTCCAATTAAATAATTTCTTTCTGCTTTCAATGCTGTAATTACATCCCACAACTCTCTTTTTACTTGTGGATATGCCCTCTGGCGCTTTGTCAAGATTCATGCTCCATATCTAATAGCAAATCGATTCGTGCTGACATCTTCTTATCCAACAATCCAACCTATGGCAATAGGGCTAATATCCATTGTTTCTATCACAGGCTTATCATTCTCATAATTCACTTGTCTTAGAGCTGGTGGAGATCTCAAAATCTTTTTTAAATCTTCCATAGCTTTATCTTGCTCCATGCCCCAAGTAAATTTATTTTCCTTTCTTAAAAGTTTGTATAAAGGCTCCGCTACATGAGCAAAATGAGGTATCCAAATTTGATAGAAAACACATGCTCCAAGAAATCTTCTCACCTCAGTGATATTATTGCAGGCTTTCATTTGTGAAATAACATCTACCTTACCTGGATTTGACTTTCTTCCATAGCTTCCACACAAATGGCCTACAATTATAATTTCTTCAACTCCAAATTTGGATTTATCAATGGATAGAGTTAAGTTCACCTCCTCCAATCTTTTCAAAATCCTCTCTACATCCTTAATATGTTGTTTTACGAATGTTCTACAGCCATCTGCTTCCACAGTCACATCTTTTATTTCTTCTTTGCAACCTTTGATTGGAATATCGTCCACAAATGGTATAGTCTTTTCTAGTACAAAATCTTTTAGAATTCGATTCATTGCATTTTGCATATGTGCCACTGAGTTGGTGGCACCTTGAGGTAATGTACACATTCAAACCAAACCTAAAGGAGTCTTCATTGTGGTTAAATCCCTGCTCTCTGTTGCCAATTGAAACTGATCATAGCCTGAATACAAATCTCCAATTGAATAAATGGCATGGCTTATAAAAGCCTTAGCCACCTCATCCACAATTGGACTGGAACCTTTATTTCTAATAGTAACTCGGTTAGCGGGTTGCATATCTTGAATAAATCTTAATACTCCTGTTTTCTTTGGCACCGTGAACCAACGATTGGAATATGGTCCCATAGAAGGTTCAAGGATTCCTATTTCCATTTTTTCCTTGAACAACTCAATTAATTTTGAGAGTTGAGTTCTTGGAATTGGAATAGGTTTTAAGTCCCATGATATATGTGGAACTGTAAAGATCACCATTGGTGCCACTATGTTTGGATGGACACATCCTATTTCATTAGATTTTGATGCAAATGACTTTCCATGTTTAGAAAGCATATTCAAAAAAAGGTTTCTTTCAAGATCAGTCAAGAACTCACCCCCTCCAATCTTCAACTTCTTGAGTGTTTCTTCCGTAAACTGATGTCCAATCCCCTCTAGATTCCTTGGCCTTGGTTCCATTTCAGCTTATTTTACATGATCTTTGGAATCTTCAGGCAATTGTATTGCCACAGGCTTAATTTTCTTTGCCACTGATTTATACTTTGTATTCACTTGTGCTTCAATTCCAAATATGCAATTGTTAGCTTCTTTAGTAGGATTTTTAACAAATTATTTTATTTCTTCATAAAGAGCTTGATCATGAATTTCCACCACAATATCATTATTGTTTCTTGTATCCATTTCTTCATTTAAACCTTTCAATTGTTGCAAAACATTTCCTACAAACCCTATTTCTACCACCATCCCTGAAATAGCTTCATCTTCTAAAAGCACTCCTTTCATCTTTAGATTTTTTTTAATTTTTCTTAATTTAGCTCTATATTTAGAATCTAATATATCAATACCTTGAAAACTTGAAATACCACATTTAGTCAAATCCAAAATTCCACAGTCATTCTTCTGTACATTGGGGAATGTAGTTGTAAATAAAATACTTGCACCCGTAGATCTCCATGCTCCACGTGTGCTCCTTAGAAATCCTGGAAAGTCTCTTCAATGTCTAGAGGTACTTCTTGCAGTTGATCTCGATGTCTTTCATGCTCTGGCTTTACTGTGAGAAATTGCACTGAATTTCTTCCATCACAACTCCGAATTCTAGCATAATGTGATCCATCGTCTAATACCTTAGTTTCCATTCTTGAAGCTGTAATATATGGTTGCCCAAGTATAATTGGATACGTACTTCGGACTTGCACAAAGAAATTCTGATCCACCTCTACATTTCCAATTTTTGTTTTAACTGCTAGGCATGCACCATAAAGACCCCCTCTTTCGTTGTTTGCCGCCCTCAATACCCATCCATGGTTGGTATCTATAGGCCATTTTTTTTTTTTCATAAACAACCTTTGATATTATATTAATTTCAGATCCATGATCCACAAGAGCATGTATTGCTTCTTCTAAATTTTCAAGTTTAACTTGGGTTTCTGTTGTAGCCCTTGCCCAATATGGATGAGCATACATTGTTTTTTTTTTACTCACACTTTCCTCATCTGTAGCCGATAAACATGCGTGCACTCTTGCCTCATCTTTCTCTCTTACTTTTATTTCTTTTGTTGCAAGATTAATTTGTTCTTCAATCTTACAATCATTTTCAACTCCTGATTTCTTAATTCCTTCATTTTTTATAGCAATCTTTTCTAGTAATGTTTGAATTTTAGGAGAAAATATACTTAGTACTTCCATTTCTAAATCCTCATCCAAATCATCATCCAGGCTTTGCTCTTGGATATCATAAGTATCATTTGTAAGTTCTTCATTGCAACCTTCTTTGGACCCAGAATCACATATTGTGGAGAATGCATGAGCAATCTCATCACCTTCTTCTTCAGTTATGCAAGTATCAATTGCACTAGCCATGACTGTTTTGGTTGTCATTTGATGTATTTTTTTTTATTACGTCGATTATGAGTTCATAAAAATCTTTTTTTGCTAATCCCAAGGCTTCTCTCAATGTGAATTCAATCTTAGCATCAAGAATTTTCTCTTCCAAAATTCCTTTCATATCTATTGATGTTTCTATACCGGAACAAGGTTTATAAGTAGGGCCTTTAATCTTACCTTGTTCGGCTTCTTTTTTTTCTTTTTCCTTGCTTGCTTCCATTCTCTCCTCCCATTTGTCCTTAGGCAATAATGTATCTTTTGGGTTTGAAGTTGAAGGTGTAGACCCTGATGGATGGTTGGTACCTTGAACAAAATCCTCCTTTTTTTTTTCACCTTCATTACTTTTGCGAGTTTGCCTTTTATTTATAAGCTCTCCTTCTTTTTCTTCTTCTGCATTTCTTCCTCTCTTCACCTCTACCCAAACATCTTGGTTGCCATCCTTCTCTTTATTTCTATCCAGAAAAGCTTTGATGCTAGTAGTGTCAACAGGATCATTCCATCCAGTTCTTTGTCTGATAGCTTGGACCCCTCGTATCATAGCCTCACGTGTTGCATGAAACGGAATTTCAATATTATTTTGCCATGCAACAATTTGATAAGAATTGACATTGCTTGAATCTTGGGATTTAGCTCTTTTTATCCAATCCTCCATCACCTTCTTCATTCCTCCTTTACCAAAATTAGTATCCAATGGAGAATCTGTAGCTGCTCCCTAATTCTTCCTTCTTTGAAAATGATTTTTCCATCCTTTAAAGCTCCGGCATACTCTGTGCAATTATTCCGGCTATGATTAGTGTCATCACACCAAATGCACCTCATTATATAATTTTTTTTTCCTTCTGGTGGCTGTGAAGAACCACTGCTTTGACCCTTCTTCAACTCACTCATTTCCACCCTTAATTCCTTTATACCTTTGATTAATTCCTCAAGAGTACCTTCATCTATTGTTTTGCTCTTTCCAACAACTCTAGATGGAGTGGATTGCACCGATGGTGTATTTTGTATTGAAGAAGTGATTGGCTCTTTCGAGATGCCTATTGGAATGGCTTCTGCATATGCCCCCATTCCCCTAGATCTCACCCTTTATTGTTTGGCTAGTAAAATGATGGATTCCTCCACTCTTCTCCAATCTGTGGTGAAGCCACCTTCTGCATCCTTGTCTTCCAAAAGTATAAGCAATCTATCTTCTAAAGCTTCATCAGCTGCTTGTAAAAACAGCTCAACCTTTTGACCATCCAAGAACATTCGATCTGACACAGAAAGTTGACCATATTTCTTTTCAAATGCTCTAAGTAACTCATTTGGTCCCATCATCTTTCTTGGGCGTTGTTCCATCCAATCTAAGAAAAACCGCTTAGTCATCCTATCAGTGTCTTCATCAAAGAACTCATTTCTCATCCGTTCTTCAAACCTCACCCATGTGATTGCATTAAAAGTTGTTCTTACATGACGTACTCGATCTCGAATCTCTGGTACCACAGCCAAATCAAAAGTCTCTAACATTCTAGCTTGTGGAACTTGATGGATCTCCATTTCACAAACATAGGCTTTAAGAAATTTAGTGACATCTCTGCCATCAAACCGGCCTACCTTGTCAATGACTCCTCGAAGTGCCTTTGTAGTTCCATGTCCATCAGAATTAGATCCTTGCTGTTCCACCAACATGGTGACCGTCATGTAGAGAGAATCACGCTAAAAGTTACCGGGCTTCGGGTCGCCACTAATTACTCAAGTAAGATTCAAGTATAATAAAATCCCGAATTTTATATAAAGAGATTCCATAGGGCTATTACAAGTAATGGGCTAATAAGGTTTTAATTCTCAAACCACTAAAACATAACAAAATACTCCAAAACCCTCATTCTCCGTGAAGGAATTTTTCCCAAACTTCACAACCCATAACTTTAACCAACTCCGGTCCAAAACCACTAAAATCATATTTAGCAATTGATATATTCTTCACAACTACCACCACAAATTTCAACCGTTGATTCATTATCGATCTTTAGATATCGTCAAAACCCTAGCAGTAGCTTTAAACCCTTGTTTACAAACACCCGTGTACTAAATACTTCATATCTCACAATCTAAAAGTCCAAATGCTATGAAACTTTGATGTATAGCTTTTTAGCATAATAATACACCTTCTTGGAAATTTTTAGACAAAAATTCGTCCAAAAACTTAAGATATGGCAAACCCCATCACCATCAACTAAACGGTCTACTTACTGCCTTGGAATTGGATGCGCTGTCTTCAACTCTTCATATCTCCTTTGTCTAAACTCAAAACTTAAGAATTCCTTCGTAATAGACGTAGATCTTGAAATCACCTTTCCAACTGCACCATTTGATCTCCATAAGCCTCCGTATAACTCCGCAAAATCCCAAAAGAGTGACAGTATGTATGAAATCCACTCCCTAACTTTGAACAAGTATAACTTCTTCACCCTAACTCCAAATCGCCTAAAATTTCCTCTCAAACTATACCCAAAACCCTAAACTTTACAACCCCTCCTCTGAAATTGCAAATCCCCCTTTTGAAGTCGCCGAAACCCTTGTTAAGGTCGCGGGCAGCCTCCTCAAAGCCCATTGGGCATGGTATTCGACCAATAGGGATGAAGTTCCCTATTCCTTGCCTTCATCCGACCATGGCTTGATTTCATCCCTCCCAATTAGCCTCTTACTAGCTTGAATTTTCATCCTTAAGTCCCAACCTCCTCTCAAGGCTTCATACTAAACATTTAGATCTTATAATTTTAAAATACCATAACTAAAATAAGTAAAATAAAATAAAATAAAGTTTCCTCTATCAACCATTTTTAATTTAACTTACTAACTATTCTAACACACATCTAGATTCATAAACATATAATATATTTTAACTAATTTTTACATATTGTAAGTAATTACAAGACGACATCACCGAGAATCACCATGGCTCCAACCGCTCATTCTTCAGAATTTGTCCTCCGACCACAGATCTTCCATAGATTCTTTACCCAATCATTGCCCTAAAGCGCCTCGCTGAAAGCACCACATATGTCGGCGAAAGTCCGCTTCAGGTAGACGCAAGGTCCCTCTTTACAATCAAGTTGGATCCAATATGCACAAACTTTTTTAAATTTTTCTTTTATAGTCACAAAACCATGCGTATAATAAATCAACAAACTAGAAGCTTGAAAATTTATAAATCAAAATCCAGCCGTTTATATAAGTTCAAATTTTGGAAGCATAGAGTTCACTTCTTTAGTCATCTTCACAAAAATTCTCAACCGTGAATTCATTACCGATCACCAGATATCATCAAAATATTAGCAAGTAATTATATAAGTAAAACCAAACTAGAAACTTGAAAATTCATAATTTAAGATCCAACTGTTCAAATAAGCTCAAAATTTGGGAAAACATATCTCATACCTTTGATCTTTGTCACATAAATTTTGAGCCGTGAATTCATTGTTGATCATTAGATATCACCAAATCCTTGGCAGATACTTTTAGAAGTCAAATCTCAATCCAAAACTTGAAAATTCATAATTGAAGATCTAGCCATTCAAATAAGCTCAAAATTTGGAAAAACATATCTCATATCTTTGACTATTGTCACATAAATTTTGAGCTGTGAAATCATTGCTGATCGTTAGATAACACCAAATCCTTGGCAGATACTTTTAGAAGTCAAATCTCAACCCGAAACTTGAAAATTCATAATTGAAGATCCAGCCGTTCAAATAAGCTCAAAATTTGGCAAAACATAACTCTTACCTTTGATCCTCATTACATGAATTTTGAGCTATGAATTCATTGCTGATCGTTAGATATCACCAAATCCTTGGCAAATACTTTTAAAAGCCAAAACCCTAGACACTTGAGAACAAATTTGCCATTACTCCCTAATCAAAGTTTCAATTGATATGAGATTTTAGACATAGACTTTTTATAGTATAAGTAATATGTACACCAAAAATGAGCTTCAAATTCATCTTGAAACTCAAGTTCTAGCTTAAAGCAAATCCTTCTATTTATCTAACTTCTTCAAAACCCCAGTTTAGTTTGCTGGGTTTAACTAGCCATATCTCACTCATTCTAAACTCATTTCTATCAATTCTTGGATGTAAAATGTGTAGCTTGAAGTCTAGTTTCTAATCCAACTTTTGGATTTCTTGCTAGTATCTTAAAACTTCTAATACACCCTGAAAAGTGACAGTAGGTGTCATATTAGTAGTCTAAGTTCAAACAAGCATATCTCTCTCATCTAAGCTCCGAATCCTGCGTTTCTACCACCTAAACTCATGCCAAGAAGAAGCTCTCTCTGAATACCTCTCTGCATTTGCCAAAAAACCCCGTCTTCTTCTCCTCCGAGCTCGTCAAAGAAGTCGCAGCCAAGGTCTTCAAAGTCCAAGTCAACAATTAATAGTTTAAAGTTATAAAAACCCCAAATCTAATCCTCCAAGTCAACACTATTAATGGTAGCCAACTATTGACATCCAAATCTACTATTTATCCTTGGTAAAATCCTAAATTCAATCTCAAAGTCAAAACTCCTTATATCTACAAATATAACCCTGAATCTACTAAAATCTAAGATTGAAAAAAGATAAAAGAAATAAAAGAAAGTTTCAAGGCTAGATCAAAGTTAAAGTTAAGATTAAAGATAAGGTAAAAATTTAACCAAAGAAAAAGAAAGAAAGTGAGAAATTTTTCCTAAATTATATAAAAACTTAGATTGGTAAGAAGAAAGAAAGAACTTAATAAAATTTTGAAGAAAAGATAGTTAAGTTAGGTTTCTATATATGGATGTATTTACTTCATGACAACGTTAGTGTTTGTAAACAAAGGTTTGAAGCTATTGTTAGGATTTTGGCAATATCTAAAGATTTGCAACAAATAAATAGTTGAAATTTATTGTGATAGTTGTTAAGAATATATTAATAATTTATATAAAATCAAAGTTTTTACAGACAATTCAATTTGAAGATCTATGCTATTGAAATTTTAAAAAAATCCCCTTTAAGGTTAATAAAGGCTTTAGTATATTTTGGTATATTTTTGAGATTTTAAAGTACTTGAGGCTTGTGTATTTGATATAATTATCTTTTTTAGAGACAAATTTATATAAATTTAGAATTTTTATCTATCTTGACATTCATCTCAAAAAATTAGTAACAATTAGAAGCCCAATGCTTTTTAGAGGCAAATTCTTTCTACCTTGATACCGTTGTCCTATATGGCTCAAATAATAATATGTGGAATACAAGATGGATGTTTATAGACTCTAATAGGTTTAATTAATAAGCAACTGAATTGACTTGTTTATAAATTAAAAATGGTCCAAGTCTATGATAATTCAGCTTATCACAAAGACAAATAGTCTTGATATTACAGCAAAATAATCATATCTTGTTATCAGCATAAAAATAAGATTTTTTCTTGCAATAGACATCTACATTGTTATTCTTGAGTTTTTTTTAATTGAATCTTCATTGTTGCATTTAGCTCTAATAATCAGTTTGTGAAGTCTTTTGCTGTAGGATTATCAACTTTTGAAAAATTAAAAGTATCAAGTTGTGGATGATAATCATAATTAATAAAAAAAGATATTTTTTAATAGAAGAATATATCAAATTATTATAAGTAAAATCTATTAATAGAAAAAGAATTATATAATTATTTTGATAAAAATTGATAGTATATATCAAATATTGTTCCAAATTTGATTTATGTATTTTGTTTGTCTATCAATATGAGGATAGAAGATTAAAGATAGTTTTACATCCACCTTCAATATTTTAAAAAAGATTTTCTAAAATTTTGATACAAATTATATCATTTTATCAAATATAATATTCTTTAACAATCTATGATAGCTATAGATGTTATCAAGGAAGAGTTTAGCTATTTCTTTATATGTGATAAATTTTGTACATGGTATAAAATATGCCATGTTGATAAAACAATCTATAATTATAAATATAAAATAAAATGGATTTGAAATTGATAGATTTGTAATAAAATCTATAGAAATAAAAGACCATGGTTGTTTCGATATAGGTAATAGTTGGAGAAGTCCATAAGATTGATGACAAGGAGTTTTTAATCTTGAACAAATATCACATGATTGGACAAATTCTTTAATTATCTTTCACATTTGAGGCCACCAAAAATCTCTTAATATTAATTCCAAAGTCTTATTGTACCTAAAATGCCCTATTGCAAAGAAGTTGTGGTAAGCTTTAAGAGTATGTAGTCATACTTCACCTTTTAAAATATACAAGCATCCCTTGAAATAGAATAGATTGTTTGTAAACTTGAACTTGGAAGTATCATGAGACTTAGATGAATTATTTTTAATATTGTGAACAAGAGGATCTGAAGACATACTTGATTGGACTTGCTTAAGAAAATTTGAATCAATAGTTGATGTTGATTTCATTGTTCAAAGATGAAATTGTTTTGGCTTCAATAAGATCATCTTTTGTTGATCAAAAATTGTATCTTCTTCTTTTGGTACAAGATAAGAACATCTAAAAAGGGCATTATATAGACTTTATTATTTTTTTAGTAGATAAGTGATAATAAACCCAAATCTTCATAAAACATGCTCCAACAAGCTTGACAACAATTCAATATATGTATTGACATAAAATACTTGAAATTCTTGTGATCTATATGTACAATAGCTAGATTAAAAATATCTTTTAGATAGTGATGCTATTCTTAAAAAGAATCTATAATTGACAGAAGTTTTTTATCATGGATTTTATAATTAATTTCTACTACTAAAAATTTCTTAAAATGGAAAGCTATTAGGTAGAATTTGTCATTTGCTTCCATTTGTGATAATATTGTGTCCAAGGCAAAGTCTAATGCATGTATTTTGATAAAAACTACCTTGAAAAAATTGATGCAATATAAGATTGGTGCAAAAATAAAAGTTATCTTCAAAGCTTCAAACAATTCTTTTGCTTCTTTACTCCACTTGAGTTTGTCTTTACAAGTTAAGTGTGTAAATAGAGTTGCAACTTGAGAAAAATTCTTAATAAAGATTTGGTAGTAATTGGCAAATCTCAAAAAGCATTGCACATCCCTTATTATTCTTGAAATCTTCCAATCCATAATTATCTAGACTTTCTTAAGATTGATCATAAAACCATCATTTAAAATAAGGTATCATAAGAAATCAACTTGAGTAGTATAAAATACGTACTTTTCCATCTTAATATATAATCTTGTATTTCTAAGTTTTTGCAATATACGACAAATATATAATTTATGTTCTTCTATATTCTTAGAATAGATTAAAATATTGTTTAGATAATAAACATTAAAATTATCTAAGAACTCACAAAAATCATCATTTTTGAGATGTTGAAAAGTAATTGATGTATTTATGAGACCAAAAGGCATAATATTATATTCAAAGTATCTATATCTTGTTCAAAATACAATCTTCTATTCATTTTTTTTTTTTTTTTTTTGATATAGACTAGGTAGTATGTTTCTTGTAAATCTATTTTTGTATAGATCTTAGTTTGATTTAGTTTATCAAGAAGTCTAGATATTAAAAATAAAAGTTATTTATTCTTGATAATAATCTTGTTGAGTCTTTAATAATTTACACACATCCATAATGATTCATCTTTTTTCTTTACAAACAAGATAGAAGCTCTTTCTAGAAATTTTGAATGGCATATGAAATTCTTGGTCAACTTGTCGTTAATGTATTCTTTGAATTTAGCTAACTTATTTTGTGATAAATTATATATTGGTCTAAATAGAAGTTGGATTTTTTCTTTGAGATGGATTAATCAATCATATGAAAGATACTTTAGAAGAATATCTACATTCTTCTTGTTAAAAATGTTGTCGTGTTGTAATACGTTTTTGTGGTGAAATATATAAAAAAGAATGATTTCTATTTAATATTCAATTATCTTGGTTCAATAAGAACTCAAGATACTTAAGAAAGGTTTTATGAAAGTCTTTTAGATTATTTTCTTGTCTTGATAGCTAATAGATAAAAGTTAGTTATTAATTTTTCCTTCTAGGTTATAAAAATTCTTTCATTACTTTTAAAAAGCCATAAATTAATAAAAATAAAATAGATGAGATAAATAATTAGTATGGTTGATATTAGGATTAATTTGAGGATAGAGTTAAGCTCAAAAATCCTTAGAATAGATTGGATTGATATCCAAGGGTTGACTATATATGGAACAAGGTCAAAATTAAACCTCTAGTCACAAAAATGGCCACTAAGGGCAAAATATGGAGGTCATTTGGAGATCGGT
>JAWRVF010001945.1:0-32047 GCA_036785485.1 Physcomitrellopsis africana | reverse complement strand
ATCTATAAACTAAGGTTTTAAGGACCTACTAGGATTTTTGAGATATCAAATAATCAAAAGCAAATCTATAATTGATTTTTCTTATAACAAAGCTTAAAGATCTAAGCTATATTTTAGAAAAATTTGAAAAAAATTGAACAGTTAGATCAAAAATTAGTGGATTTTAAAATTTAAAAAGAAATCTATTTTTTTGTGGGTGAATAAGGTATTGAAGGGTTTTGTTATAATTTGAGCATTTTGTGCAAACTAAAGGAGTTTTTTAGAAGCCAAGACTTTATGGTAATAAAAGGATAGATTTATGAAGCTATGATAATATTTTTGTTATAAACATGAATTTTTTAAAAAATTTTTTGGATCTTCTCAAAAGTTATTAAGAATCTAACTTATTAAAAATTAATTAGTTATGATTTGGTACAAAAAAAGATATTAAAGATTTTTAATATGCCATAAAAAAATCTTATGTATAAATTTATTTAAATATAAGAGATTTTTATTAATATAACATTTTTTAAATTATATTTTTAGTATATTTTTAGATTAAAAATCATATTATATAATAGCAAATTATTCTTCTTCTTAAAAATACTATAGTATTGTAAAGGTTGTAGATTATTTTTTTTTAGATTAATATTATTTTTATTTATTTATTTATTTTATTTTATTTTTATAATAAAAAAATAAAATATTTAATATAGCGACTTTGAAAGAGGCTTAATTAGATTTAATTATAAATACTCTTAAAATATTGAGAGTCAAGACTAAGATCTTGTTTAAGCAAAATAAAAAACTTTATATGATCATATATAATGGCCAAAGAGTAGAACCACCTTAGCCACTACCACAAGTCATCCTAAAAATTCCATCATCAAAATCTACTTCATTAGAAGATGTATATATTTGAAATTACAATTTAATATCAATAGCAAAAGAATCAAGAATTAGCCTTCCAAAAAAATTTAATGGAACTCATTCAAAGTCTTGTGGCTTTATAAATCAAGTATAACTTTTTACTTTACTCCAACTTTAATGATATTCCACGAAATCATCTAATGTTGGTCTAGTTTGAATATTGCTTTCAAGTCAAGTTTTCTCTTTGTTTGTTCTATTATTTGAAAAGAATTCTTTCATATTACATAACTTTGGAATATTTTTAGCAACATTTGTGGAAGCTTTTGAAAAACATGATAAGATTTGTTCTGCCACAACTAACATCCAAATCTTTTAACAAAGAATAGATTTTGCATCTATTTATGTATAAATTTTTGGTAATTAGCATATAATATTAATTGAAATGAAGATGCATTGATAAGTTAATTTTATTGGAAATTATGAGATGATGTAAAGGATTTATTATTGTCTATGTCTAATCCTCAATCCTTATTTTATTAGATTTAAAAATCTTTGCTTGCTTTATTGACTTAGAATTTTTTAAAAATCTAATATCAAAAAATCTAATATCATTCATATAGAGGTCATAGATAGTTGACTCTTATCCTTTAAAGATGTTATTTATAAAACCAATCTATTAGAAGTAACATCAAAAAATCATAATAATCAATTTATATTTAATATCATTAGATTTCTATGTAATCCTATTATTTTAGAACTTTCTTAGTTCAAAAGATATAACTCTTGTACAGATTAGATATCTTATAAAATAAAATTTTCTAAAATACTACAACTTATTATTATTAAACTTGATAGAAAATACTATACACCTTATAGATCTAAAATCATAAAGTTTTTTTTATTAGAGCTAGAACTTTTATAAGAATAATTAAAAAAATCAATCTTTTTGTTGTTTATGCAACTTCAACACCTAAAGTGGCAAGTATTCCAAGAATCCTTTTAAAAAAATATAGGCATTTTTAATATATGTTTGAAAAGAAAAATATAGATATATTATCAAAGCATCATCCATATGACTATATTATTGATCTTTAAGATGGCACACAACCATCTTTTGGTCCAATTTATAACTTATCACAAAACAAACTTATAGCATTAAAGAAGAATATTGAAAAGAATTTAGCAAAGAAATCTATTTAATATTCAAAATTTCCTACTGATATACCTATATTTTTTGTGAAGAAAAAAAATAGATCTCTGCGGATGTATGTCAACTACCATGGTCTCAATAAAGTAATAATAAAAAATTGTTATCCTTTGCTATTGATATTTGAACTATTCAATCAACTAGATCAAGCTAAGATCTATATCAAAATAGATCTCTATAGAGCTTATAATCTAATACATATGGAATAAATAAGAACTATCATAGTATGTAGCATTACATGCCTCACCATGTCAAAATAGTATTTGAATAGATTAGTTTGTATTTTACTAATTTATTTTGTGTTTATTGATATTTCATCAATTCTTACATTTTTTGTTCAGTGGATGATTTCATCCACCTAAGATTTGAATGTACAATGGAAAAATCCTCTTTAACTAGATATTCTTGCCAAATCAAGTTTTATAAGAGATTTGGAGACTGAGTGTTGTTAATTTTTGCTTGGAGATGGTAGTTTTGCCATTTAATAAAGACTCTCACTTTCTACACCTTCTTGCACTCTTTGATTCTCTCTTGGTGGAATAAAAGACTAGTATTAGATTTGTTCTTTTCTCTCTTGACAAGAATTTTTTTTTTTTTTAGTTTTTATTTTATTTTGAGTTTAGAAGTGCTTTAAAACTTTAAAAAAGTACTTGGATAGTAGAATATGTAGATAGAATAGAAGTTATAGTATAAAATTGCAAAAAATATTGTACCTAAAATGGACAATTTTTGTAACTTCTACACTAGTTTTTGTATTTGGAAGTAAGTTGTCAACAATCAACTGCAACCTTTGTTGGAATATAATTTCATCCATCCAAGACTTTTCATCTATAATTTTTCATCTATATTAATTTCATCTATAGAACTTCATCCATATTGGTTTCAACTATGGAGGCTACATCTATATTATTTTCATCCACAAAGGCTTCATCTATACTATTTTCATCCACAAAGATATAAAAATCCTTAAAAATTAAATCTTGGGAGCAATTTAGTTCAAAACTGAATAAGAATTGTATCAATTTTATGTAAAATTTTGTAAAGAATCTAATGGTGCTATTGATTTTACTTTTTAAATTTTAATTTTACTCTAAATGGCCAATTTTAATTTTTAAAAGGTGTTTTTAAATACTAAATTATTCCAAAAAATTTAAAATTTGAAGTTTGAAAATTATTAGGATGTATTATATTCCTGTATTTCTAATTTGCACTTATTAAAGTGCTGTGGTACTTTCATACCATTTTTCTTTATAAATATTATAGATTCATGCAACTTTAGTGACCATCCACCACAAGCATGTGCCAATGGCTTTGGTTTATATTTTTGAATTTTACAACTTGTTGTATAAAAAAGAAGATCCAATTTTTATTTATTATATTGTCTTTAATATCTTTCTTTATAGCAGGCATTGTTGTTGGAGGTTCTTGGTATTATCTCATTTTATATTATATATAGATTATTTGTTATAGGCATATTATAAAGATGAAGTTGGATTAATGGCCGACAAGATTTTTTTGTGGGGTGGTTGTTGGACTTGTGGTAGCTGGAAGTGATGATTGATGTACCATAAAATTTGGTAGTGATTGTAAGTGCAGGTTGCCCTTAAACCTTAGATAGTTTTTGGTTTCTAATAGTCAAGTTTGTATTATAGACCAAGAGTTGATATTATCAATTTTTCTTATTAAATTATTTAAAGAGTGACCACACTATAGACTTTAGGCCAAGATTGGATATCGATGAAGCTTTTGAGCCTATTTCAATATTGAATATCAATTATAGATTTTAAGTTTAAAATATAGGTATTTTGTTGTGTGGAATGATTTTCAATTTGAGAATATATTAAATATTAGGCTATAAAAAATTTACTTATAATTTATTGACAAGACTCTAATAAGTGATTTTTGATTAATAAAAATAACAAATAATACTATAATATTATAAAAATATATATTATACTAATAAAACCTTCTCATATTTAAATATATTTATATATAAAGTTTTTTTTCACATTTAGAAATTTTTTTAATATTCCTTTTTATATATAATCATAACTAACAAATTTTTGGTAAATTAGATTTTCAATAATTTAAAAAAAAAATCAGAATCTCTTTTTAAAATTCTATCTTTGTATCAAAATTTTATTATAGCTTTATATATCCACTCTTCCACCTCCATAAAGTCTTGGCTTCTAAAAAACCCCTTTAATTTGTACAAAATACTCAAATTGCAATAAAATCCTTCAATAGCTTATTCATCCACAAAAGATTGATTTCTTTCCAAACTTTAGAGTCCAATAACTCTTCATCTAGCTATTTAGTTTTTATCAAATTTTTTCAAAGTATAGATTATATCTTTAAGCTTTATCACAAAAAAAATTCAATGGTAGATTCACTTTTGGCCAATTGATATCTTAAAAATCCTAGCAAGTGCTTAAAATCCTAGTTTGTAGATACTTGAGCACTATTTCCTTCATATTTCAAAAATCCAAAACCTTAATATCATAAAAATTTTATGTATAGTTTTATAATATAAAAATATATAGTTTTAAAATTTTTAATCCATAATTTTATCAAATTACTTAAAGTAGAGTTCAAAATACAACCACTAATTAAATAGAATTACTTACTACCTTTAGATTGTAAGCATTAATTTCAACTCTCAATATCTCTTTCATTCCAATTTAAAATTCATCAATCTATATATAAAAAGTATAGCTAAAAAATTGTTCTTTCTAATCCTAGTTGCTGATTCTTTATTGCTTTTTGTATCTGCAAGTTATATCCAAAAGAATGAAATTAGATACAATTTCAATACCTTAACTTTGAACACGTATATCTCCTTCATAAAAAGTTCAAATCACTTAATTTTTATACCAAAACCATAGCCAAAAATCTAAACTTGCTGAATCTTATCTTTGATGTTTGAATCCTTTCAAAAAATAAATACTAATTTCTAATAAGGCCTCAAGCAACCTCCTTGAAGCCCATTGGATATGACTTTTGGACAATAGGAATAGAGACTTCTATCATCCATCTCCATTTATTCACATAGATGGCCAAACTACTCTTTTTTATATTAAAAATTTCTTTCTAATATTTTTTTGAATAAATTTCACATAATATGTATTCTAAATACCAAACAAAAGAAATAAAATAAGATTTCAAGGATCATTAATATGTAACAAAGATCATTTATATCTAACAAAGATCATTTAAAATATATTAAAATTATTATTAATATAAAATCAACTTCAAAATTCATTATCAAAAAACAAATAAGATTGTATAAATCTCAATAATAGTTTTTTTAAACAAATCTTTTCTAAACTAACAATCTAACCATATTTTGTGACCAATAAAATCCATTGATATGACTCTCATTTAGTTACATAATAAATTATATATATATATATATATATATATATATATATATATACAATAATTTTACATGGTGGCCAAATCACAATATGACAATAAACTCATAAAGAGCTTGTTCAAAGATGTGAGAACATTGTTCTTTTTTTGCCTCCTGAGGTCCCTTTGGTTCCTTCCACCACTTCTGCATTAGCTCAGCTAATTAAGTGGCACCTACAAAAAAAAGGCATTACACTTGTAGAGGTATTTAAAAGCATTGGTACAAGTTTGGTAGCCATATTTGAGGTTGATCTTACAATTTCACAGTACATCTATGTCAATAACAATTTTATATCAAATCGAGTTGCCCGCCATCATTTACATCAATTGATGGTTTTGTATTCTTAGCAATTAGATCCTTTTGCCATTCACAGGTGCTTTGAACATCTTTCTTATAACATTACATTCATCAATAGGGAAGATTTATAAAGATTGGATCCTATAGACTTGGTGACTGCTGGTTGGCCATATTAAAGCAATTCACGTGCTCGTGCAAGGCATGGCTTAGAAGATCTATGATCTAGTTTGTTTTAAAATCTAATGTGGCTTATGTAGTGGTGGTTCACCTACCAACCTTTCTTATTAGAATACATTTTTGAAAATATTCTTATATAAAATGATTCTCAAATTAAGGTGTTAGAAGATAGACATTATATTTGTCAGCACTTTAGAGATCCTATCTTTGTAGATGCAACTGACAATAGTTCTTATGATCACTATTCTTGGTGGCTATGGAATAATCTTCTACCATCATCTACATTTGATGAAGCATTTTTTATAATTCTTTTATCTTTAGATTGAAAGATAAATGACATCTTAGATGCAAATTGGACTTTTGTACTAGTTACCTAAGATGATTTATCTTTGTTGGCATTAATCAATAAGATGGAGGCACCTTGTAGAGCATTTCTTACCTTCATGGCATTTCTTCAATTATTTATTTTTTGCAATTAGAATCCTAATATAGTGTAGGATACTCATATTAAGTCTCACCTTGAGCCTTTTATTAATGAGTGTAAATGTACTATAGAATTTTTGACTAGCACTACAATGGCTTTTGGTATTTCCAAGGGCCAGAGGAGGTTTATTTTAGGCTAAGCTATACACCTCAATACCATGGTGTGGGCTGTTAGCTTGTACTTTATAATATAAAGACATTGTGGTAACCATTTGCTATCTCTAAGAGCCAAGAGCTATGATTAGAAGATAGAACAATCCACATTCATAAAAGAAGAGATTTTACAGTGATTTTTTGATTTAAAGCAATAAGCATTGGAAGAATTTTAAATTCAACATATTTTTGCTACTTTGGCTTAAGACTTTAAAAAGATAGAGGCTTAGAACAACTTCTCATATGTGTTCTCATCTTCTCTTTTATCTTCTATAGAGGCTTCATCATTAAAGGCTATTAGTGGCGATGAAGTTCTAATATCCATTGTTGGTATAAAGTTTAGAAGTACAACAAATGTTCCATTTACTATATAGCAGTCACAGTCTATGTCCACACCAAGTGGTTTTCTTTTAGTGGATAAAAAGACAATTGAATTTGATGATTAGCTATTAAAATTAGGCTTCATCTCACTAGTATTGAAGCATAAAGACTATGAGCATTTATTTGCTTGTATTGAAGGTGTTTTGCTTTTAGTCTTCAGGATCTTAAAGGCTACAAAGGAAAATCCATCCACATTTACTTAAAAGACAACCTTCCTATCTTTGATAGGCTTCACAAGCTCAATATTTCTGAGAAGATTGACATTCAAAGTTGTTGCCATGAATTCATGGTAATATGATTGATTGAGTTCTCTAATATAGTAAGTATGCTTGTACTATAATTATACCATTGAAGAAAGATATCTTTGGCAATTGGATAAAAAAACAAATAAGCGGGGATTACCATCCAATTAATCAAAAGACCAAGTCAGATCTATATCCTATGTTGTTGCCAAAAGAATTATTTCATGCTATTAGATTTTTTTAAATCTTTAGTATTTTAAATTTGAGATTAAGCTATCACCAACTTCCAATACTTGTAAGAGATTGGGTCAAGACTACATTTTGAAAAATTAATTAAGATGGAAAAGATCAACTCTACTATTGGAAGTTTCTTCCATTTGGCTTCAAAAATGCATCAGGTGAATTTCAAAGGATGATGGACCATGTCCTTGTTGGCTTGTCGTTTGCCAGGTCTTACATTGATGATATAATTATCTTTAGTAAGACACCATAGGAGTATGTGAGGCATTTATAAGCAATCTTTGAGTGGTTACAATAATGGAATTTGTGCTTGTATCATAATAAGTGCAAATTCTTTCATAATCAACTATCATACTTGGAAGACTTGATATACAACAAGTGAAGGTGGATGCATTGTAGAAGATTCCGATACCTATTGATGTGCCTAGACTTCATATTTTTTTTAGCTTAATAAATTATTATTGCAGATTTATTAAGAATTTTAGCTTAATTACTAAGCCTCTTATTATTTTCATGGAAAAGGATCGGCCTTAGACTTGGAACCATGAGTAACAACAGACTTTTGAGATGTTAAAGCTGAGACTGCGTACAACTCTAATACTTCAATGGCCTAATATTTCTAGATCCTTCCAATTGTATACTCATTGAAATTCTTTAGATCTTAGAGTAGTTTTCATATAAAAAGATGGGCTTAGATGAAAGTACAATATTGCTTATGCATCTAGGAGCAAAAATAGTGCAAAATCTAAATATTCATCTTATAAAAGAGAAGCTTTGGTAGCAATGTGGACCATTGTTTATTTTTTATCTTACTTATATAGGCAGTAATTCACATTTGTAATTGATCACCAACCTCTATGGTAGCTTATGGAATCGAATAAGCTTACTAGTAAGCTTATCAAGTAGACTTTATTGCTTCAAGAGTATGATTTTGAGATAATGCATTGAGTTAGTACTACCAACTTTGATGCAGATGGATTCCCTTACAATCCAAGTTTTTCAAATAAAGATTTGATTGGAGCAAGATGGCATGGAGATTGAAATTGAAAGGCCATTCTAGATTAGCATGCATTTGCCTATCTTACATTATTATCAACCTTTGTTACAGAGACTCTTGTTTAAGGCTCATATGATCAGACTGACCAACCTTAAGCTATAGCTAATGTGTGGAAGGACCTTTCAATATTACACAAGTTTTAGCAGGGGACATTTCCTTCTTTTATTTATATAATAGAAAAAGATAAGATTGGACATTGAATAGCAAAGTTTTATTGGGAGAATGACTTACTATTTCAATTATGGTCTAATAGAATTAAGCATATAATTTTAAGATTTGATCAAAGAGCTTCTTTGATGAGTCAAGTGTACAAAGATCTTGGTCATTTTGGCATGTGTATGATACATTTGATATTATATAGCTAATATTAATGGAATAATATATATCAATATGTTGCAACTCATATTGATAGATATGAAATTTGTGATCAAATTAGATCCAACTTTAACACCTTATCACCACAGCTCAAGTCCTTATTAATCATAGAATTGAGCGATTGATGGTCATTAGATTTTATAGGGCCATTGATTGTTACTCCATGTGGAGCAAAGTACGTTTTAGTGATGGTAGAGCATTTTAGCAAGTGGATTGAACTTGTTTTTTTATATCAAAACTCTTTGGAGTTAACTATTATAGCTTTCTTGGATTGGATTTTGACACAATTTGAAGTACTTGTAGATGTATTAACAAACCAAGAGAAGAAATTCCTCAGTGCCTTTGAGGATTTGTGCACTAAGGCCCTCATTGATCATCACACCACCTTTAGAGGTCATCATAAGGTGGATGGTTTGGTTGAATAGATTGTTCAGACTACCAAGTATGGCTTGAAGAAGTATGGATTATTTTAGAAGAGTCACTAAAATTGAGACTATTTGAGACTATTGCTTTGGATTGCTATTGCCTATCAATTTAATAGACAAGTTTTTTTGGCCTTTTACAACCCATATTAATTATTATATGGATGTAAGTATATTTTACCTAATTCCATTAAAAGAAACTAGCTTCAATTGTAGACTTGGATGATCCAAGTATTTTAGCTCAATATCTACATGATTGAGCTAAGATCTTTCAAAGGGCTATGCCTATAGCCATAGAAAATTTGGCCATTGCTCAACACCATGATACATTATGCTATGTACGCATTCATAGTGGTGCTTATAGACACCTTAATTGTAAAGATTTCTTCAAAAAAATTACATTTACTAGTAGCATGAGGTGCCTACAACATTAGATGTTAAAATAAGGCATACCATTCTTTGTATAAAAAAGGTGCTGTTCAATGGAATTTAATTGTTGGAAAACAAAGATGGTAAAGAATATCAAAAGCATTCCAAGAATTGTGCTATATATTATTTATCTATTGAAAGCTCAGTTTATCTTGAGTTGGCAGTTGTACCAAAAGGCCTTCCATGTTTTGTGTATAAAGAAAAGAAAGATGCGGCTAATATATCATTGTGTAACTAATATCAACGTGGTTGACACATGGGATGCTTCAAGCCATTTCTAACTTCTTTACTATTTGAATAGTGGATTTATCCTTATTGTTAGAGATCTTCTATAGTTAGTGCTTCTACCTCTGTTAGTTGATAATATATTGTGATTTTTATTATTCTTTAAATACTCAGATTGATATACTTGAAGGCAGGATTCATTAATTGATTAAATTGTGAGTAAGAGGGACATTTATCTTGGAATTTGATAGCTACTATTGTCAGAGGTGATTCAAAATAGGACTCATATTGCACCTAGTCTATAGTTCTTTAGTATCTTTTTTTTTGATTCATTTAGTTGCTAAATTATTGTGATGTCAACTTTGAGGTTGGTGTATTGATGCATTATATTTTTTTCTATATTGACTTGGATCCAAGCTGCTTGGCGGGTTTCCATAGTCAGCTTGGAAGGGCATTTGAGAGTGTATTATGTGTGCACTTTTAATATGTGTAATATTTATATATTAGGTATTGATTATAGCACTCAATTTGTTGTGTGTGATGATCTTTATTTATATGACAATTGTCATGATATATAGCATCAAGTGCCTCACCATGTCAAAGTAGTGCTTAAATAGATTAGCTTATATTTTACTAGTTTATTTTGTGTTTGTTGGTGTTTCATCCATTCTTATATTTTTCTTTTGACAAATGATTTCATCCACCTAAGATTTGAGTGTATAGTGGAAGAATCCTCCTTGACTTAACATTCTTATCAAGTCAAGTTTTGTGAAAGATTTGAAAAGTGAGTGTTGTTAATTTTTACTTGAAAATTTTGTATTTTTTATAAAAATTATAAGATATTAGACTATATATCAAATTTTAAAAAATGGATATATTGTGAGCTTCAAGTAGAATTCATTAGTTATATCATGTCAAATGAAGGCTTAATGATATATTTAAAGAAGATTAAGATTATTAACAATTAGACAATTTCAAAATTGGTATGTGATGTCTAATGCTTTCTTGGATATATAAACTTCTATACAATCTTCATCAATAATTATTCTTAAATAGTTGCTCCACTTATACAATTGACATATAAGCGTAAGTTTGAATGAGAATCAAAAGTTGAAAAAGCCTTTGAATGCTTGAAGATAACATTCACCATAATTCTTATTTTAATTCATCCAAATTTTTTTAAGCCATTTTTTATGAAAACCAATGCCTTACACTTTACATTAGAAGTAGTCTTATCACAATATGGATGAGGAAAGAGATTATGTTTAGTTATATTTTATATTAAAAAAATTCTTGACCATAGAAATTAATTATAAGATCCATAATAAGAAACTTCTTGCTATTATAGATTTTTTCTAAGAATGGCACTATTTTCTTGAAGGCACTTCACATCTAGTGATTGTATATATAAATTACAAAAATCTTGAATATTCATATTAACTTGTATTTTAAATTATTGTCAATCCCATCGGAACATATTTCTATCTTGTTTCAACTTCAACATCACATATCAATTTGAAAAGCAACAAAGATTATCAAATGCTATATTAAAATAATTATACCTTGTACCAAAAGAAAAAGAAGCTACATACAATCAACAATAGACAATATTCTTGAAATCTAAAAAATATTGTGTTTGAATAACTATTGTATCAATTGTAATAGATTCTTTGTTTTTTTTAATCAAGTTTGTATAACTTTGACTATAGACCTTCTTATTTTTTATGTTAAACTTTGATCCAATAATATTTATAATAATTCAAATAAATTTAAGTTTGAAAATAGTCTCTTCTACTTTGAAGAATGTTCATATATTCCAAAAGAACCATTGCACCTTTGTATTTTTTAAGTATATCATGAATTTTCAACTATAAAATGTTTTAGATTCAATAAGACATTGGAATTCATTTTTAGAGATTTTTGGTAGTCTCAAATGTAAAAATTTGTCAAAAAAATTGTCCTCTCATACAACATATGTTCTTGATTAAAGAATCTTTAACATTGCTTATATGAACTTCTTCAATTGCTACCAATTTCAAAGCAACTATGATCTTCTATCTCTATAGAATTCATCACAAACCTCCTACCATTGAATTCTTTTGATATTATTTATATAATTGACGGCTGATTTATCAAGATGGCACATTTTGTTTCTTGCAAAAAGGCCATTATTGGTAAAGAAATGGCCAAACTCTTTATTAATAATGTCTATTGATATCATAGATTGTTAAATGATATTATATCATATTAACGACCACAGTTTAAATCCAAATTTTAGAAGTTACTTTTTGAAATTTTTTGAATAGATATCAAGCTTTCTTCAATATTTCATCCACAAATCGATGGCCAAACAAAGCAAGTCAACTTAATCTTAGAGCAATACTTAAAATATACCATTAATTATCAATAAGATGATTGAATATCTTACTTGTCTCTAGCCGAGTTTGTCTATAATAATACTATTCATATATTTATTTAGTAAATTTTATTTTATTCTAATCATGGCCGCCATTTAAAATTGGATATATTATTTGTTAATAGATCCAAAAATCTAATGGCAAATGAATTTGCAAGCAAAATATCTAATATTTAAGCTATCTTAAAACTTCAATTAGAAGAAGCTTAAATATATTCCAAAGAGTCAGTTGATATGCAAAAAAAAAAATAATAATAAAAAATAAAATAAAAAATCTTATTCTAAATTGATAATAAAATATAGTTGCTTCAATACAATATAAAGGCTACTTAATCATTTTATAAGTTAGACTATTGAAGGTTGGAACTATTTTTTTTATTCAAAAACAAATTAATTCTATTACTTATCATTTAAAACTACCAACATCTATGAAGGTACATCATGTTTTCTACTCTTATCTTTTAGAATCTTATAGAAAATAAAGCATATCAAGAAAAATACAATTACCACCACCTTATCTTGAAGTGAATAGCCATAAAAAATTTGAAGTAAAAAAAATACTTGATTCAAGGTTAAAATGAGGACAATTGGAATATTTTGTATATTGGTGCAATTACAACATTAGTAAGTGCACATGAGAGCCAGCTTCAAACTTAGTCAATGTGCTACAAAAGATACTTAAATTTTATCAATAACATCCTTTTAGGTCTAAAGTGGCAACACATATTAAGTAATATTTTCACTTCATATATTCAAATACAATACATTTTAGATTTTGTAATTTTTTTGTAGAAAAAATAGAAAAAATTTCAAAAATTTTATAGTTCAATCCCTATATACATATAAACTAACAAACCTAGAAGTAATTTCATTCCACCTTAAGATTGTAATATATCTTTGATTTAGCTTACATAATTAAATATAGATAGCTAAAAGGATAATATCATATCAATTAGACCATTTCAATTGAGCATTTCACGTCATCAATCTTAAAATGAAGAATTGTTTGAACTAAGAAGATGTTAAAGAATATTCAATAGCTGCTTTATAACAATCATCATTAAAGCAGAACTTGCCCATGAAAGATGCCTTGAAGCAATTTTTGCAGGATATTTTTACAACAAAGATACAAATGTTCAAGCTTTGTGTATAATAGAAGGCATTAGTTATTATTATTCATTGCAAAGATTGATGAATCTTTTATCATACAAAAAACAACTTGAATATGTGGTAAATACCATATGATACATCTTTGACTTCTTTTTCCTTTCATCAACTTTGATCATATTCTTGCTTGTAGAATTCAAAACTAAAATAAGAATTGATGTCACGAACATACTATGGAAGAAAGCTTTAGAAGATTTTATTTAATATTAGAAGATTTTAGAAGATTCTTAATAGTTTCAAGAAAGTCCTAGTAGGTTCTAATAGATTCTAAAAAAATTTAAAAAGTTCTTACAAGGTATTTAGAGGCTTTAATATTTTAAGAAGTTATTGAAGAAGGATCTTAGGCTTACTTTACTTCCAAGCATCAAAAAAAATTTCAAGGAGTTTCTTTGCTTTTAGTATATATATAGGAATTAAGATTGAAAAGATCTTTAGTCTCAACAATGCAATCTTTGTAACTTAGCTTAGACCTTCTAATCTTATTCTTGTACCTTATCATAATTACTTACTTATGATATATAGTGAATTACTTATAATTCAGTTCTTTGAATTTTTAAAGTCTTATTCTACTTAAGTGGTGTATTCATAATAATTTATTGCCTAAAAAAAAGGATTAATATCACAAACATCTATATTTATTAGTATATTTATTTAAATAAATAGAAATAAATACAATTAAATAGAAATAAGTAAAAGTAGATTAAATTATTAATATCTTATTGAGAAGCTTTTTAAAAGCTTTATAGACTTGGATTTAACCTTACAAGTATTTGTAGGTGATTGGTAGGTTAAAAACTTAGCCAATAAGTGAGTTATATGTTGCACATGTTGGTCACTTTTATCACAAGTTGGTCATGTTGTGCACATATCAGAAACTTCTCTTACAAGTTAGACATGTGTCTCATGAGCTGGACACATATCATGTGGCTTTTAGGACATTGCTAGGTAACTTCTTAGTTAGATAGTATATAGAAGTAAGAGTGAGGTCTTCCTCGCTCTTATCAATGTCTTTCTCGTCTTTTAGTCTTAGTTCAAGACTCTCTAGTTTCTTTGTATTTAACAATAGTCATTCTAATTTTAATATAATATCTACCTTTGATTTGACTACTTTCTTATTTTTGGTGATACAAGAATGTATTGACTCTTTAGAGTTTTTGCCATGATTTATGTCATTGATAATTAATAATTTATCTTTATAAAATAAAATAAAAATTTAAAACTTATATATATATATATATATATATATATATATATATATATATATACATACATATATCCATTGAAAATTTGAAAATAATTTAAATTAAGAGGGTCCTTAAATTTAGAAGCCTACTTTAAAAGGCCATAATAAAAAAGCTTCACAAAGTCCTCTGCTTGATAAAGATTAACTCTCATTTATAAGCCTTACTCATAAGATATAGTATGAAGTAAGAAGATGCTACAAAATGGAGTTAATCATTTTTTTACAATGAGTCTAAATATGTCAATTCATACCTTGATTCTAAAAATTATGATAAATATATAAATTTTTTAAATTAAATATTTGATTTATTATTTTTATTTGTTATATATAAAAAATTTAAAATTATTTTTAAATTTATATAAAAATCACATCTTAAGCTGGTCCTACTACAAATTTGAGGACATAACATTATTCATGTGTTAAGAATATGAATTAGAAAAATATGTATAATCTAATAAAAATTGAATCAAAAAAAAATCACAAAATAGAAATCAGAAAGTATGTATATTCAAAGGGAAATTGGAATGGCTATTGCCAAAGACTGGAAACATGAAGACTCTTGAAACTAGACTAGGATCAAGAAAGGAGTTGACAAGAGTGAAGAAGGCTTCATTCTTGCCTCTATAAATACTATTTAACTAAGAGCTATGTGGCGGTATTCTATAGGACCTCATACACGTGTTTAATTTGTAAGACACATGTCAAACTTACACGACAAGTTTTCCACATGTACGCCACGTACTTAGCTTGTTCCGCAAGCTACCAACATGTGTGACACATGGCTAGCTTGTTCCAGAAGCTACTGATATGTGCACCATGTGGCTAGCTTGTTGACCAAGTTTCTAACTTATCAATCACCTATAGACATGCATAAAGGTGATTCTGTGTCTATGAAGCTTCTAAGAAGCTTCTCTATCAACTTATTTTACCTACTTCTATTGGTCTTATATTACTTAGATAAATACTAGAGTAAATCTTATGTCCGTGACATTATCCTTCTTTTTAGAGACGAGTTCCACGAAGAGTAGTGATTACATGTTGAGGAAGTCTAAGATAGGTCAAATTGTGCTTCCCACATACTTTGATCTTTGTTCCCTTCGAAGGTAGTTAATAGGTCTTTTTAGCCATCGATAATGTCCCATACCAGGGTAAGAGGACCACCCTGTTATTTGATCATTGTTGAGGCCTTCATAACTCCCTTCAAAAAAAATATTAGAAATACCATCAAGAGTAGTTCCTACCTCTCAAAGTATCACCAAACATCGAGAGTCTCTTCCAAGGTCATGATACCAAACACATTCTATTTCGCCATCAATCCGAGGAAGGACATGTCGTTCTTGAGGGTCTTCATCTCTATTCCGTCGTCTTGAAGGTTGTGATAGTCGTAATGTCTCGTCTGATAAATCAACAAATGATGGCTCTTGAGCCGAATTCACTGGTTGTTGATCCTCCATCTCTTTAGCATAAACAAATCTAAAGAAATAACAAACAATATCCAAGATAGGATGAAACCTCTATAGAACCTGCCTTCCTTTATAGCAAAGATTTTTTTTGATTCTTTATCTTAACTTTGATGGATATTGTCGATGAAATACATTGACTTTTATTAGTGAATTTGTTAGATTCTTGGATGGCTCCCATGTGCGTTCATTAATATTGTATCTACGCCAAAGCATAAGAAATTCTAATCAATTTCGACGTCGCCTTGAATCTAAAATCTCTTCAACCTCGAATTCTTCATCGTTGTCTACTTCTATAGGAGGCGGTGGTATTTGTCTTCTTCTTTGTATATCCAATGTCTTGTATGGCTCGAATAGTGACACGTGGAATACATGATGGATCTTTATGGACTCCGATAGGTGTAATCGATATGCAACTAGATTGATTTGTTCAGAAATAAGAAAAAGTCCAAATCTATGATAGTCCAACTTATCACAAGGACAAGTAGTCTTGATATTGCGATGAAGTAACCATACCTTATCTCCCACGTTGAATTGTGGTTGTTCCTTGCGATACGCATCTGCATTTAATTTTTGTCATTCTTGAGCTTCTTTTAATTGCACCTTCATTATTGCATGTAGCTCTGACAAATAATTTGCCAAATCTTGTGCCACTGGATTATCAACTTTTGAAAAGTCAAAAGCATCAAGTCATGGGTGGTAATCATATTTGGCAAAGAAAGGTATTTGTTGCATAGAAGAATGTATCGTATTATTATAAGCAAACTCTGGCAATGGCAGAAGAGCTGTCCAATCATCTTGTTGGTAGTTGATAGTACACCTTAAGTATTACTCCAAGACTTGGTTCACACGCTCTGTTTGTCCATCAGTTTGAGGATGAAAAGCTGAAGATAATTTTATATCCACTTTTAAGATCTTGAAGAAGGTTCTCCAAAATCTTGACACAAATTGAATTCCCTTATCCGATATAATATCCTTAAGTAATCCATGATAGCGATAGATATTATCAATGAAAAGCTTAGTTGTTTCTTTGCTTGTGATAGATTTTGTGCATGGCACAAAATGTGCCATCTTAATGAACCGATCTATTATCACAAATATAGAGTCATAAGATCTTGAGCTTAGAAGATCTGTGATGAAATCCATAGAAACAAAAGACCATGGTTGTTTTAGAATAGGTAATGGCTGAAGAAGCCCAAAAGATTGATGACGAGGAGTTTTGGATCTTGAGCAGATATCACATGATTGTACAAAGTCTTTGACTGCCTTCTACATTTGAGACCACCAAAAATCTCTTGATATAAGTTCCAAAGTCTTGTTGTATCCAAAATGTCTTGCCATTGGAAAATCATGACGTGCTTGAAGAACACGTAAACGTGCTTCTCCTTTTGGAATATATAGGCATCCTTTGAAATATAATAGGTTATTCTTGAATTCAAATTTAGAAGAATCATGAGTCTTAGAAGAATTATTTTTAATATCATGAACAAGAGGGTCTGAGGACATATTTGATTGAATTTGCTTGAGAAAAGTTGAATCAACAGTCAATGTTGATTTCATTGCTTGAAGATGAAATTGCTTTGATTTCAAGAGGGCCGTTCTTTGTTGCTCAAAAGCTGCATCTTTTTCTTTTGGTGCAAAATAAGAACATCTAGAAAGAGCATCGGATAAACCTTGTTGTTTTCCTAGCCAATAAATGATAATGAACTCGAATCTTAACAAAGATATACTCCAACGAGCTTGACAACGATTCAATACGCGTGTCGATATGAAATATTCAAGGTTCTTATGATTCGTATATACGGTGTCGTACTGTAATTACTTATAGTATGTAAAAATTAGTTAAAATATATTATATGTTTATGAATCTAGATGTGTGTTAGAATGGTTAGTAAGTTAAATTAAAAATGGTTGATAGAAGAAACTTTATTTTATTTTATTTTACTTATTTTAATTATGGTATTTAAAAATTATAAGATCTAAATGTTTAGTATGAAGCCTTGAGAGAAGGTGGGGACTTAAGGATGAAAATTTAAGCTAATAAGAGGCTAATTGGGAGGGATGAAATCAAGCCATGGTCGGATGAAGACAAGGAATAGGGAACTTCATCCCTATTGGTCAAATACCATGTCCAATGGGCTTTGAGGAGGCTGCCCATGACCTTAACAGGGGGTTTTCGGCGACTTCAAAGGGAGGGATTTGTAATTTCAGAGGTAGTGTTGTAAAGTTTAGGATTTTGGGTATAGTTTGAGAGGAAATTTTAGGCAATTTGGAGTTAGGGTGAAGAAGTTATACTTGTTCAAAGTTAAAGAGTGGATTTCATACATACTGTCACTCTTTTGGGATTTTGTGGAGTTGTACGGAGGCTTTTGGAGATCGAACAAAGCAATTGAAAAGGTGATTTTAAGATCTACATTTATTCCGAAGGAATTCTTAAGTTTTGAGTTTAAACAAAGGCGATATGAAGAGTTGAAAACAGCACATCTAATTCCAAGGTAGTAAGCACACCATGTTCTTAATAGTTATGCTTTGAGCCATAACTTGAGTTTTCAAACGAAATTTTGGCTCAAACTTCTTGGAAAAAGTGACATTTTGTGTTAAAAAGCTATACATACAAACTTCATGGAATTTGAGCTTATAGTTTGTGAGATATGAAGGAATTTGTATGTGGGTGTATAAAGACAAGGGTTTGAAGCGACTGTTAGGGTTTTCAGGATATCTCAAGATCCGCAATGAATTTGCAATTGAAAATTGTTGTAGAGGTTGATAAAAATACATCAGTATTTCATGTAAAATTTTATCATGTTTAGACGGTCGGATCAGGAGATATGAGATGTTGAAGTTTGGAAAAATTTCCACATAAAGATATATAAGGTTTTAGAGGATTTTATCATACTTTGGATGTTGTTAGTTACTTGAGGCTTATGTATTTGATGTAATTTCTCAAAAAGGAAAAATGTATATATATAAACTTTGAGTTTTCCTCATTTTTGAAGCTTGATTGAGAAATTAATGACAGCTAGAAGCCCAACGCTTTCTTAAGGCAAAATCTCTCTACCCCGACAACGGTGATTGGACTAGAAGTGCCTTCTAGATAATGACGCGATTCTTGAAAGGAATCCACGATTGCAAGAAGTTCTTTGTCATGGATCTCATAATTAATCTCGACTGTTGAGAATTTTCTTGAATGAAAAGCTATTGGATGAAGTTTGTCATATGTTCCCATTTGTGACAAAATCACACCCAAGGCAAAATCTGATGCATCTGTTTCCATAAAAATCACCTTGAAAAAGTCAACGCGATACAAGATTGGTGTAGAAACAAATGATGTCTTTAAAGCTTCAAAAGCTACTTTCGCTTCTTCATTCCATTGGAATTTGTCTTTACAAGTCAAACGTGTAAGTGGAGTTGTAACTTGAGAGAAGTCTTTGATGAAGATCCGATAATAATTGGCAAATTTTAGAAAGCATTGGACATCTCTTACCGTCTTTGGAATCTTCCAATTCATGATTGTCTAGACTTTCTTAGAATCCATCATGAGACCATCATTTGAAATGATGTATCCTAAGAAATCAACTTGAGTAATGTGAAATACACACTTTTCCATTTTGGCGTATAATCCCACATCCCTAAGTTTTTGTAATATTTGACAAACACGTATTTCATATTCTTCTATGTTCTTAGAATAGATCAAAATATCGTCTAGGTAGTAGACGACAAAATTGTCTAGGAACTCACGAAAAACATCATTCATGAGATGTTGAAAAGCAGCTGGTACATTTGTAAGTCCAAAAGGCATGACATTATATTCAAAATGTCCGTACTTGGTTCAAAACGCAATTTTCTATTCATCTCCTTCTTTGATGCATACTAGATTATATGCTCCTCTTAGATCTATTTTTGTGTAGATCTTAGCTTGATTTAATTGGTCAAGGAGTCCTGATTTCAAAGATAATGGATATCTATTCTTGAATGTGATCTTATTGAGTCCTCGATAGTCAATACACATTCGCAATGATCCATCTTTTTTCTTCACAAATAGAATTAGAGCTCCTATTGGAAATTTAAGATGGCGTATGAAATTCTTTGCCAAATTCTTGTCAATATACGCCTTAAGTTCAGCCAACTCATCTTGTGATAAACTATAGATTGGTCCAAATAATGGCTGGGTTCCTTCCTTGAGGTCGATTGAACAATCATATAGACAATGCTCCAAAAGAATATCTGCATTCTTTTTCTCAAAAACATCCTGATAATCCAGATATTGGCTTGGAATGCCGCTTAAAGTCTTTCCACCATTAGAAACGGGTGTGGCATAAATAACAAAAGTTGATCATTTTTTTGTTGCGTGTATAAAAGCTTTTGCACTTATAAGTATGGATTTTATTATACTAGACTTATAGCTTTTTACTTGATCAATAGGATGTTTAATAACGTTCTGAGAAAAGTCAAGTCTATGAAAATGCCACTCTATTTGAAGGTTATATTTTTTTAGCCATGATAAACCTAAAATAACTGGATTAGATGGAGATTTAATTATGTTAAAGATTACGTAGCTATTATGACCATCTATTGTTACTTTTATAGGACGGGTTTCATAAGTGATGTCTCCAGAAGATAATGGATGACCAGCTATGACTTCTACATGTACAGATTTAGTTTTTTGAACTAAAGATATTTTACGATTCTTAATACATTATTCATCTAGAAAGCATATTGAGGCTCCTGAATCTAATAAGGCAGAGGCTCTATAGTTTTTTGGTCTTAAATATACATCTATTATAAAACAAAGAGAGGATTCTGAGGAAAGAATAAGACCTTCACTAGGAATTATATAAGGTTCCAGCTGCATGGTCCCTATTGTAGCTAGACAAATTTGTTTTCCAACATGTTGTCTTCTTTGACAATCGTACTCCTCATTTTGTAGTTGTATCATTTTTTTGGACAATGTTGAGCAGTGTGCTTAAGTTCTCTATAATATAAACATAATCTTCCTTGACAACGTCGAATCTTTTCTTGTTCAGTAAGATGTTTTAAATGTATCGCATCAATTTGCATGTCTTTTACTTCCAAATGTACATTTTGTGAGGACGTTGATGTTGCTATTGAATTATAATGTTGAGGCTCTCTTGTACGACTCTCGGATCGAAATTCAAAAAGTTAATTGTCACACTTCACAGCAAAATTAATTGCTTGACTCAATGTTTGAAGATCGGATAAATTGAGCATTAATTTTTTTATCTCATATTGTAATCCGTAGAGAAATTGGCTGATGAGTGCAACATCATCCCACTTGATATCAATCACTAGTTGTCAAAATTGTAAAGCATATAATGACACTGATTAATTGCCTTGTCGTAGGATGCAAATCTTGTTAGTGGCAACACGAATTGCATCATATTCTCCATACATAGATCAAAATTCCACTAAAAATGCCTCCAGATTATCCAATATTAGATCACATCGTTCAAGAAAAGATAAAAACCACGATAAAGCAGATTCCAAAAGTAACATTCCAATAAACCTAACTTGAGATCTTTGCGTAGAATAACTTTGAGGTTGAAGTTCAATAACCAGTTGTATCTGATTGACGAATCCTTGAAACTTAGATCTTGTGCCATCAAACTTCTCAAGCAAATTAATTTTTGGTTCTCTAATGTTTGAACGGTATTCCATCATAGGTGAAGTAATATGATTTGGTGTAGATATTGATGTAGCTCCAACCATCTCTATATCTTCACTTCTTACTAATCTTGTTGCTCCTTGTAGTAGTAAAATGAGTTGATGCATTGCAAGCATTAGCTCTCTCATTTATTCTTGCATTTGTGCCATTGCACTCTCCATTTCTGCAAGCTTTGCCATGATAAGACAATAGGAAGGAAGGTGTCTACTCTCACTTCAAGAAATGCAGAATAACACACTCAAAAGAAAAAATTCTAAAAACAATATCAATTTAGAAGTGGATACTCCACAACTTCTAAAATGCTTATGTCTTATCAAGAGAAAGGGGTAATCCACTCTTAATCAAGAAAAGACAAAGCTCTGATACTGTATGTGTACTCTTGTCAATTTGTCAAGGACATAAATTAGAAAAAGATGTATAATCTAATGAAAATTGTATCAAAGAAAAATCACAAAATAGAAATCAGAAAATATGTATATTCAAAGGGAAACTAGAATGGCTATTGCGAAAGACTAGAAACATAAAGTCTCTTGAAACTAGACTAAGATTAGGAAAGGAGTTGATAAGAGTGAAGAAGGCTTCACTCTTACCTCTATAAATACTATCTAATTAAGAGCTATGTGGCGATATTCTATAGGACCTCATACACGTGTCTAATTTGCAAGACATGTGTCAAACTTGCACGATAAGTTTTCCACATGTGCGCCACATATTTGGCTTGTTCCACAAGCTACCAACATGTGTGACACATGGCTAGCTTGTTCCAAAAGCTACCAATATGTGCGCTATGTGGCTAGCTTCTTGACCAAGTTTCTAACCTATCAATCACCTATAGACATGTATAAAGGTGATTCCACATCTATGAAGCTTCTAGGAAGCTTCTCTATCAACTTATTTTACCTACTTCTATTGGTCTTATATTACTTAGATAATTATTGGAGTAAATCTTATGTCCGTGACATCATGTTATGTAAGAAAAAATGTATTCTACTTTAGTTTTTTTTATTTTGGTTTTTGGATTTATCTTCTTATATATAAAATCAATTGAGGCTTTTCAATTTCATCCAATCATATGACATAAAAGTTATAGCATCTCATCTTCTTCTCTTGGTGTAAAGATCTTCTAAATATGATAATATATAAATGATTGATTTTACTAAATTAATTATTATTTCAATGAAGAGAATAAAAAGAAATTATATATTTTATGTACTTATTTTTTTATTTTATAAAAAAATATTGTGATAAATAAAACTATAAATAATTAAAGATTATTATTTATGTATATATATAGCAAATTTTAAAAAATTGTGATACCTCTATATTTGTCAAAATCAAAATATAATATAATAAGATTATATTTATATGTATATGTATACATACATATATATATATATATATATACATACAAATACATAATATACATATATATATACATACAAATAGAATCAAATAATAATGAAAAAGATAAAAGTGAATATTATTTTTTGAAAATGTCATGACTTCTAAGAAATCTAAGAGTAGATCCTACATCACTCTTAAA
Source organism: Physcomitrellopsis africana (assembly GCA_036785485.1). Lineage (NCBI taxonomy): Eukaryota > Viridiplantae > Streptophyta > Bryopsida > Funariales > Funariaceae > Physcomitrellopsis > Physcomitrellopsis africana. The sequence continues at coordinate 8,583 of JAWRVF010001945.1, read as the reverse complement.
TCGAAATAAAAACAACAAGAGATACATTGATAAAAAATTGAAGATTGTTTCAAGTTTGAACTTAACCACCACTTTGGTAACAATTTTTTACTTTTTATTTTTTAAAACAACTGTAAATACTTGTATCCACTCATAAACACTTCTGCAACAATTATTTGCAAAGAGGCTATCAAAAACTAATCATATTATTCTTATTTTAAAATTTTAAAAATAAAAAGAATAAACAGAAAAAACAAAAAAGAACATGCTGAAGTATTTTATTTTATTTTAAGATTCCTTAGACATATCTCTATCTTAACTAATTCTAATATTAAATATATTACAATTTGAATGTACTAGTGAGTTACAATGATGCTGGAATAAAATCGCACCCGCCGATCACTGCCCTTGTCCACGCGGCAGCAGAGGCTTTCGAAGAAACTTCTTAGTACCGTCTCACCCACCCAAATTGCTACCTACCATGCTTGACTACCTCCCTTGCCCTACCGACCTACATCCCCGTCGTCGTGCTTGCGAAGCCTTTACTTCGAGTCGCTCCCCATTCGCGTTGTCGCACAATTCGCTGCGAAGGAGCGGTTTAGCGTCTGGGGTTGTGGAGGAGGAGGAGCAGCAGGAGCGGGAGAAGGAGTTTAGAGCTGGATTGCGAAGGCTGTTTGATTATGTGGGGTGGTTTTTATTCAGAAAATTAGAGTAATTTTGAGCGGATCTTCATCTGCAAAGGTTGGAAACCCTAGAGAGGTCAGGGAAGGAATCAAACGTGGGGTGGGTGGAAAAATTAGTGGATTTTTTTGTGGAGTTTGTGGGAATTTCTTCTTAAGCAATCCTTGGACATTATCTGTGAGGATTTTATGCATCTAGTGGTTGGGTTTTGAGAGCGTTAGTCGAAATCGTGAGGGTTTGAAAAGGGGTTGAATCGAAGGAGAGGTTGTGGTGGTGAGGGGGATGGCGGACTCATGGACTAAAGAGTTTCAAGAGGCCGTTCGGCTGACGGAGGACATAGAAGGGCGGATTGCGGAAAAGAATGCTTTGCCCCCTCACTCCAGCGAGAGTATTCGAATTGTTTCTGTTACTCGAAGGAAACTGGCGATGCTTAACAATAAACTGGATCGCCTCGAATCTCTTCTTCAGAATGGCTCTTTGAAGTCCAGCTTGTAAGTTGCTACCATCATCTGTTCCACAGTTTTGGCTTTCAGCATGTGTAGTTTTTGTCTGATCACATGCAAACTCATGAAGATAAAGGTGGTATACATTTTCCGGCTACGTTGGTTGGAATAATTGCACCTGGCTAACCGAGGTCAATCATGTGAATCGAAAGGAGTTGATGATGGTACAACTTCGCAAATGTAGCGAATCTCACGGCAAATGGAATGTGGCATTTGTGAATTTGTTTCATTCCTGAAGTATTAATGAACCAGCTTTGCCCTACTCTGTTACTTGCATTGGAGCTAGGTCTGAAAAGGAATTGTATCGTCGGCAAAATATGCTTGTCGACATCCGCTACAAATCCAAGCAAATGTCTGCATCACTTTCCTCTGCACAGGATAACAGGTGTGCTTAATTTCACTTGTTGAAAGTTTTTGAGTGTTTGTCTAGCTTGTTGCAGGATGTTATTGGATGAATTTTTTAGTTCGAGTTTGCTCTACTTTATAATGGGTCTGGAGCACTCTGCGGTTAATTTCTATGTCGCAGCGTTTCTACTGTCTCCCCTCAAGTAATGTATCATTTTGTAGGGCTAGTTTGATGGAAGGTGGTATTGCCCCAGTGGAGACCAGCCGAACACAGGGTTTGGATAACAGCGGACTCGTAAAGTTACAAAGACAAATAATGAAAGAGCAAGACCAAGATCTAGAGAGTCTCGAGAAAACAGTAATGAGTACTAAACACATTGCGCTTGCTGTTAATGAAGAGCTGAACCTTCACACTCGTTTACTGGTAATTTATGATCACCTTATTATTCTTATTAAAAATAATAATAATATTATTATTGGTATTTTCGTTATCTTTATTATTATGATTGTTATTATTGTTCTGCTATCTTCATGTTTTCTTAGTGTCTTATTAACAAATTCGATCACAGTAAGCTTACTACTACTCGTTTGGTTCATGCAGGATGACATGGATCAGAGTGCAGATGTAACGAATAACAAGCTTTTGGTAAGTACAACTTCTGATGCGTTTGCTTTGTTACATCCTTCGTTTTTTTCAGAGTATGCACATGAAACCAAAAGGGTAAATTAGTCAATTTGTGTGTCTTCAGAGATGAACTTTGCTTTAGTAAGAGTATTGTTGTCTTTGGGTTGGAATGTTTTGTTTGGGCAGAATGCTCGTGTGCTAATGGTAAGCACGACTTCACCTGATTAGTAACATCACACAGATGTAAGAACGTGACACCTTTAGGTTTGCAACTCACTCCTGTTCATTTGTGATCTGCAGGCGGCACAGAGAAGACTTGGGTTTCTGAACAAGAACCTAGGGCAGGGATGGTCCTTGATGACTATGATTTTTTTGATGGTTGTGGTGGTGGTCTTGGTCTTGTTCTTATTCAAACTATTGTAGTACTGGCGTTTCTCAACTGGTGATTGGAATTTATGTGAGCTAGGGTTTAGTATTATCGCACGATCATGTTTCGTAAATCGTGTTGAAGGTTGTGATGACTGGGAGTTCTTTAGCAGAGGTGTGTTGTTTGTCCACTGCTCGGCAAGCCAGTGCTCCAAGTAGCATGTGTGGAAAATCTTTGTTGCTAAAGTGCACAAACATGTACATATTGGTTGGTGTGTCCTTTATAATTGCACATTGCAATCAGTTGGATTATGAGAAGATTGCAAAGGATGCATCATTGTTATCAAGGTGTATTAAAACTTCAGAATTGCAGAAAAAGGATGCTCGTACCCTTCAAACTCAAGAGCTAAGAAGCCCTAAACCATGTGACCAGGTAACATGCAGATGTATTGGGATTTAGCAACGATTAGTGGGGAAATTCATATTAATGTGATTAATGCCAATTACAACTACTGCCCTAGTTTACGGTTTTATTGGGCAGGTCAGAATTCAGCAATTTTTTGTTCAGCCATGTACATCAATTTAACTGTAATTACAGCACATGCAAGTGCTTATTTGCAATAAGCAAGTAATCAACAATTCAAAGAATACTTTCGTGCATTTGTGCATAATCGTACTTACAAGGACAACTGTTGATAGCAACAATTAATACAACTCCAAGATGAGAAGCGAATTACATATTTAAGCATGCGTATGTAAAATACTTCATGGTAGTGACTACAAAACAAAAGTGTGAATGTGTAGTTTACTGTGAGGATATATAATAGACAAGCAGTCAACTGTTTGGGATCTACATACACACTACAGTTTTTACAGTTGGTTACTGAAATCCAGGAAAACATTGTTGCAATCACAAGCTAAATAATTCCCAGGCTGTTTTATGAAATCAAAATAAATTATGTTAAATATTTCTGATTTTTAAATTTAAAGTCATGCTACAGATTTCTTCAGTCAAATGTAACATTTCTCTTTTTTATATAAAGTTTGAAAGGTTATGTAAGTATGTCTCAACACTTTTATGATTTGGCAATGAACTCAACAGTCATTCAAAGAAAGACACTCAAATTTATGCAACTTGATTTCAATTATTGACACAATTTATTTATTTATTTTTAAATGTTGTAAAAAAAATCTGTATTGGTATTGTAAAAAAATGAATACATTTTACTAACTTATTTTTGCAGAAGCAACATTGTCTGTATCAAATAAAAAACCCAAATGTAAAAGATAACAGTGTTCCAAAAAACAAGGATATGCAATCATAATAGAGATTGTCAATTAGATTCTCCAATACTAAAGGTTCAAACATATCCTCACTTTCTTTGCTAATTGTTATCACTTTTTTATTTTTTTTATTTTTTTTACTTTACCAATACATGCAAGATCCAAAAAGATTGAAAAATATATATGTATATATATATATATATATATATATATATCAAATTAATGTTTGACATTAATGTTTTAATAAATTGAGATGCTAAGTCATTTTATATAAAAGAACAGAGCCTTCATTTGGTAGCACTTTATTGGAGAGATTCATTACTGCCAATACCTATTAAAAAAATCATATGAATAATGTTCTTTGTTGTTATAGATTTCCATCAAGAATAGCGTTATTTTTTTAAGAGCATTGCATACCTACTAATATTACACAAATATTATAATAAATTTAAATCTTTCATATTAACTTGTACTTTAAATTATCTTTAAGTTTGAAAAAATATAATAATTACACTTATTTTTAATATTGTATTGCATACCCATTTTTAAAATCATTTGTATGCTTTTAAATGAACAATTAACTTCCTTTCTATGTATATTTGTAATTATTTTTAGATTGATAAATATTTTGGATTTAATGAAATATTATAATTTATTTCAATAAATTTTTTATGGCTTCAAGTATAAAAAATTTCTTTAAAATATATTATATAGTGAATCATCTCCAAAATTTCCAAAATATTCAATATTATTTTAAAAAACTATTACAACTATGGTTAGTTTTAAAACTATTATGATATTTCATTTTAATAGAATTTCTACAATCAAGTTTAATGCCATGCTTGTAGTAATAAATGAAATTATTAAATGGCACAATTTATTGGAGACATATACTTTGGAGGTTCACACAACCTTCTAGAATATTCTTGAGATTCTTGAGAGAAGCTTCTTAGTTAATGGAAGGAGCTCGAGAAGCTTCCAAGTTTGTAGAAGGAGCTTGAGAAGCTTCCAAGTTAGTGGAAGAAGCTCGAGAAGCTTCTAAGTTAGTAGAAGGACCTCGCGAAGCTTCTCAGCTAGTAGAAGCTGCTCAAGAAGCTTCTTAGTTTGATGGAAGCCGCTCAAGAAGTGTCCATGACATTATCTCTCCTTCTAGGAACGAGTTCCACGAGGAGCGGTGATTATATGTTGAGAAAGTCTAAAATACGTCGAATTGTGCTTGCCACATACTCTAATCTTTGTTCCCTTCGAAGGTAGTTGATAGGTCCTTTCAGCCATCGATAATGTTCCATACTAGGGCGAGAGGACCACCCTATTATTTGATCATTGTTGAGGCCTTCATAACTTCCTTCAAAGAAAACATTAGGAACACCATCAGGAATAGTTCCTACCTCTAAAAGTATCACCAAATATCGAGAGTCTCTTCCAAGGTTGTGATACCAAACACGTTGTATTTCGCCATCAATCCAAGGAAGGACATGTCATTCTTGAGGGTCTTCATCTCTATTCCGTCATCTTGAAGGTTGTGATAGTCGTAATGTCTCGTCCGGTAAATCAGCAAATGATGGCTCTTGAGCTGAATTCGCTAGTTGTTGATCCTCCATCTCTTTAGCACAAACAAAATCTAATGACAAACAATGATACAAGGTAGGATGAAACCTCTATAGAACCTGCCTTGCTTTATAGCAAAGATTTTCTTGAGTATTTATCTTGGTTTTGATGGATGTCGTCGATGAAATGCATTAACTTTTATTGATGCATTTGTTAGATTCTTTGATGGCTCTCATGTGCGTTCACTAATATCGTATCCGCGCCAATGCACAAGATATTCCAATCAATTTTGGCGCCGCCTTGAATCTAAAATCTCTTCAACCTCGAATTCTTCATTGTTGTCCACTTCTACAGGAGGCGGTGGTATTTGTCTTCTTCCTTGTATGTCCACTATCTTGTATGGCTCGAGTAGTGACACGTGGAATACATGATGGATCTTCATGGACTCCGATAGGTGTAATCGATATGCAACTAGATTGATTTGTTCAGAAATAGGAAAAGGTCCAAGCCTACGATAGTCCAACTTATCACAAAGACGAGTAGTCTTGATATTACGACGAAGTAACCATACCTTGTCCCCCACGTTGAATTGTGGTTGTTCCTTGCGATACGCATCTGCATTTAATTTTTGTCATTCTTGAGCTTCTTTTAATTGCACCTTCATTATTGCATGTAGCTCTGACAAACGATTTGTCAAATCTTCTGCTGCTGGATTATCAACTTTTGAAAAGTCAAAAGCATCAAGTCGTGGGTGATAACCATAATTGGCAAAGAAAGGTGTTTGTTGCATAGAAGAATGTATCGTATTATTATAAGCAAATTCTGCCAATGGCAGAAGAGCTATCCAATCATCTTGTTGGTAGTTGATGGTACACCTTAAATATTGCTCCAAGACTTGGTTCACGCGCTCTGTTTGTCCATCAGTTTGAGGATGAAAAATTGAAGATAATTTTATGTCTACTTTTAAGATCTTGAAAAGGGTTCTCTAAAATCTTGACACAAATTGAATTCCCCTATCCAATATAATATCCTTAGGTAACCCATAATAGCGATAGATATTATCAATGAAAAGCTTAGCTATTTCTTCACCTGTGATAGATTTTGTGCATGGCACAAAATGTGCCATCTTGGTGAACCGATCTACTATCACAAATATAGAGTCATAAGATCTTGAGCTTGGAAGATCTGTGATGAAATCCATAGAAACAAAAGACCATGGTTGTTTGAATAGGTAATGGCTAAAGAAGTCAAAAGATCGATGACGAGGAGTCTTTGATCTTGAGCAGATATCACATGATTGTACAAAGTCTTTGACTGCCTTCTACATTTGAGGCCACCAAAAATCTCTTGATATAAGTTCCAAAGTCTTATTGTATCCAAAATATCCTGCCGTTGGAAAATCATGACGTGCTTGAAGAACACGTAAACGTGCTTCTCCTTCTAGAACATATAGACGTCCTTCAAAATATAGTACATTGTTCTTGAACTCAAATTTAGAAGAATCATGAGACTTGGAAGAATTATTCTTGATATCATGAACAAGAGGGTCTGAGGACATACTTAACTGAATTTGCTTGAGAAAAGTTGAATCAACAGTCAATGTTGATTTTATTGCTCGAAGATAAAACTGTTCTGGTTTCAAGAGAACCGTTCTTTGTTGCTCAAAAATAAGAACGTCTAGAAAGGGCATTGGACAAACCTTATTTTTTTAGCCGATAAGTAATAATGAATTTGAATCTTGACAAAGACATACTCCAACGAGCTTGATGACGATTCAACATGCGTGCTGATATGAAATATTCAAGGTTCTTGTGATCCGTATACACGGTGACTGGACTCGAAGCGCCTTTTAGATAATGACACCATTCTTGAAAGGAATCCACGATTGCAAGAAGTTCTTTGTCATGGATCTAATAATTGATCTCGACTACTAAGAATTTTCTTGAATGAAAAGCTACTGGACGAAATTTGTCATCTATTGAATAGTGTGAAATACACACTTTTCCATCTTAGCATATAATCCTGCATTTCTAAGTTTTTGTAATACTTGACGAACATGTATTTCATGTTCTTCTACGTTCTTAGAATAGATCAATATATCATCTAGATAGCAGATGATAAAATTGTCTAAGAACTCGCAAAAAATATCATTCATGAGATGTTGAAAAGCAGCTGGTGCATTGGTAAGTCCAAAAGGCATGACATTATATTCAAAATGTCTGTACCTGGTTTGAAAAGCAATTTTCCATTCATCTCCTTCTTTGATGTGTACTAGATTGTATGCTCCTCTTAGATCTATTTTTGTATAGATCCTAGCTTGATTCAACTGGTTGAAGAGTCCTGATATTAGAGGTAATGGATGTTTGTTCTTGATTGTGATCTTGTTGAGTCCTCGATAGTCAATACACATCCGCAATGATCCATCTTTGTTCTTCACAAATAGAATTGGAGCTCCTGTTAGAGATTTAAAATGACGTATGAAATTCTTGGCCAAATTCTCGTCAATATATGCCTTGAGTTCAGCCAATTTATCTTGTGATAAACTGTAGATTGGTCCAAATGGTGGCTGAGTTCCTTCTTTAAGGTCGATTGAACAATCATATGGACGATGTTCTGGAAGAATATCTGCATTTTTTTTCTCAAAAACGTCTTGATAATCTTGATATTGACTTGGAATGCTACTTGAAGTCTTTCCATCATTGGAAATAGGTGTAGCATAAATGACAAAAGGTGATCCTTCTTCTGCAGCGTGCAAGAAAGCTCTTGCACCTACAAACGCAGGTTTAATTCTACTAGACTTGTGATTTCTTACTTGATTAATTATATTGTTAGCTATACTTTTAAAAAAGTTCAGAGTACAAGAAATCCAATCTATTCGAGGGTTGTGTTTTTCTAACCATGATAGACCAAGAATAATTGGAATAGAGGGAGATCTAATTATGTTAAAAATTACACAACTATTATATCCATTTACTACTACATATAGAGGAAGTATTTCATGAGTAACATCTCCAGAAGATAAAGGACGACCATCTATGACTTCTACGTGTACGGATTTAGATTTTTGTACTATCTGTATTCTATGGCTTTTAGCAAATTCTTCATCTAAAAAACAAGTCGAGGCTCCCGAATCTATTAAAGCAGAGGCTTTGTAATTATTAGGTCCTAAATACACATCTATTATAAAATAAGGAGATGGTTGTGAGGAGAAGATAGGACCTTCATTAGAAATTGTACAAGATCCCAGCCGCA
>JAWRVF010001944.1:0-32179 GCA_036785485.1 Physcomitrellopsis africana | reverse complement strand
TTAGGTTCTCTACAATATAAACATAATCCTCCTTGACGACACCGAATCTTTTCTTGTTCAATAAAAGGTTTAAAACATACCACATCAATTTGCATGTCTTCTACTTCCGAATGTATATTTTGTGAGGACGTTGATATTGCCATTGAATAATAATATTAAGGCTTTCTTATACGACTTTTGAATTAAAATTCAAAAATTGATTGTCACACTTCACAGCAAAATCAATTGCTTGACTCAATGTTTGAAGATTGGATAAATTGAGCATTAATTTTTTTATCTCATATTATAATCTATAGAGAAATTGGCTGATGATTGCAGCATCATCCCACTTGATATTAGTCGCTAGTTGTCAAAATTGTGAAGCATATAATGACACTGATCAATTGCTTTGTTGTAGGATGCAAATCTTATTGGTGGCAATACGGATTGCATCATGTTTTCCATATATAGATCAAAATTCCGCTAAAAATGCCTCCAAATTATCCAATATTGGATCATGTCGTTCAAGAAAAGATGAAAACCACAATAAAGTATATCTTGAAAGTAATGTTCCGATAAACCTAATTTGAGATCCTTGCGTAGGATAACTTTGAGGTTGAAGTCCAATCACCAATTGTACGTGATTGACGAATCCTCAAAACTTAAATCTTGTGCCATCAAATTTTTTAAGCAAACTAATTTTTGGTTCTCTAATGTTTGAACGGTGCGTCATCATTACCAAACCATGCCTGGTTTAATAGATATTGACGCAGTTCCAACCATCTCTATATCTTCACTTCCTGCTAATCTTGTTGGTCTTTGTGGTGGTAAATTGAGTTGATGCATTGCAAGCATTAGCTCTTTCATTTGTTCTTGTATTTGTGCCATTACACTCTTCATTTCCGCAAGCTCTGCCATAATAATATAATAGGAAGGAAGGTGTCTACTCTCACTTTAAAAAATACAGAATAACACATTCAAAAGAAAAAAAATTTAGAAACAATATCAGTTTAGAAGTGGGTACTCTACAACTTCTAAAATGCTTATGTCTTATCAAGAAAAAGGGGTAATCCACTCTTAATCAAGAAAAAATAAAGCTCTCATATTGTATGTGTATTCTTGTCAATCTGTCAAGGACATGAATTAGAAAAAAATGTATAATCTAATGAAAACTATATCAAAGAAAAGTCACAAAATAGGAATAAGAAAGTATGTGTATTCAAAGGGAAACTAGAATGGCTATTGCCAAAGATTGAAAACATGAAGACTCTTGAAACTAGACTAGGATCAAAAAAAGAGTTGACAAGAGTAAAGAAGGCTTCACTCTTATCTCTATAAATACTATCTAACTAAGAGCTATGTGGCAGTATTCTATAGGACCTCATACACGTGTCTAGTTTGCAAGACACGTGTCAAACTTGCATGACAAGTTTCTCACATGTGCGCCACATACTTTGCTTTTTCCGTAAGCTACCAACATGTGTGATACATGGCTAGCTTGTTCCATAAGTTACCAATATGTGCGCCATGTAACTAGCTTATTGACCAAGTTTTTAACCTACCAATCACCTATAGACATGTATAAAGGTGATTCCGCATCTATAAACCTTCTAAGAAGCTTCTCTATCAGATATTATCAAATCATCTTATTTTACCTACTTCTATTGGTCTATATTACTTAGATAATTTTTGGAATAAATCTTATGTCCGTGACAATTGACCAAATAATACATAGTTCAATGACAAGATATATGCTAATAGAACTTATGACGGGTCAAAAACCTATCATGCCAATTGAAGAACATGTGCTAATTTGGAATATACTACCTTAAGAAGATGGATCAATAAGAGAAGAATTGTTGGCTATTAAAATTTGGCAAGTTGAACAAAGATCAGAAGATGTGGAATTGGCATTAAAACGATTACAAGAGGCAAGACTAAAGAATAAGGCTCAATTTGATAGATGATATTGCTTGAGGCTTAAAGCAATTGAAGAAGGTGATTGGGTACTTATTTATGACACCAGTCCGGATAATCAGCATAGTATCTTATGAAAGTTTTCAAAACATTGGTTTGGGCCATATGTAGTGGTAACAGTTCATGATAATGCCACATATTCATTGAAAGAATTGGATGGTACAAGATTGAAGATATCTATTACTGGGAAGCGAGCAAAGGTTTTCAAAAGACAAGATGGAGAAATAAATGTGGAGGATCATATTGAAGATATCAATGACTTTGAAGAAAATAATTATATTGAAATGGATGATGAAGAAGAACTTGGTGCAAAAAATAAAGAGATGGTATAATGCCAAATATGACATATGCTTCATTTGGCACATATCAGAGGATGTGCATGTTCAGAGGGGGTGGATGTTGTATTGCAATACGTTTATATAGTGAAAAGTATGGATAAGAATAATTTATATTTAATACTTGATTATCTTGATTTAATAAGAATTTAGGATATTTACAAAAAGATTTATGAAAGCCTCTTAAATTACTTTCTTGTTGTAATAGCTAATAGATAAAAGTTAATTATTAAATTTTTCTTCTAGATTGTACAAACTCTATTATTGCTTTTGAAAAACCATAAGTTAATAAAATAGGATAAAAAAGGTAAATAGTTAATATGGTTGATACTAGGATTAAATTGAGAATAGAGTTAAGCTTAAAAATCCTTAGAATTAGTTGAATTGATATCCATGGATTGACCGTGTATGAGATAGGATTGAAATCAGACCTCTAGCCACAAAAATGGCCACCAAGGGCAAAGAATCAAGACATTGGAAGATTGACGACTAGAATTAGAGAGCTAGCTTGAAGCTTCTTCTAGGAACATTAAGCTTGTTATTATAGGATTTAGAAAGACTTAGCAATTGCTATTCAAAGTTAGGGTTTGTATGGGAGATTATATTTATATACAATAAAATTAGAGCTAGCACTTATGGCTATTCCTTGCAATTGGTACAACATCTATAGTTGAAATTTTGATAGTGTGTGATTGATTGAGTGTTCTAAGATTAAATAAAAAATTGTGACAATCTAATAGTGCATTTGGGATTTATTTAGTCTTTAGTACAAAGAGGTATCAAAAATTGATAGTTTAGGATTGGTTGGAGTTTTTGCGATACATTGAGATCTAACTATTGGATCAAGGAAAAAATTGGCACAATATTGAAAGACTTAAAGTTGAAACTACACACCAAAATTTAGTTGAAGTTAATAGTTACAAAAGGAGAAATTATTACTGGAGCTTCTGTATTAACTTTCAAGCCGGTGGCCAAGTGACATTACTACGGATTTTGATCAATTTTCCACAATCTATAAGTTGGGTTGGATTGAAGCTTTTTGATTATATAAAAGGCTTGTGTTTGCATTTATATGCAAGGTTTCACACTAAATTGATAGTTAGATTAAAAATCATAGCTTATTGAAATTCACTGATTGAGGTTAAGACTTTTAAAGAGACTCTTAGTTGCTTGATTGTAACAAGTAATAAGCAATTGGAGTTTATATGTAGAAGAAGTAATTAAAAAGAGTATTTTTATGCACTTTACATTGATTCAAGCACTCTTGACATGATATTCAAATTATACTTTCTGTATACAGACAACGCTTGTTAAAAGTCATTGATATATGTGAATTGCAACTTCACCCTCCACAGCCAAGTGCCTCGTGCACTCCCAAACAAGACAACACGTTGTTGTGGCAACAATCCGCTTCAGGTAGATGCAAGGTCCCTCTTTACAATCAAGTTGGATCCAATTTGCACAAACTTTTTTTTAAATATTTCTTTTATAGTCACAAAACCATGCGTATAATAAATCAAGAAATTAGAAGCTTGGAAATTTTTATAATCAAAATCCAGCCATTTATATAAGTTCAAATTTTGGAAGCATAGAGTTTACTTCTTTAGTCATCTTCACAAAAATTCTCAACCGTGAATTCATTACCGATCACCAAATATCATCAAAATATTAGCAAGTAATTATATAAGTAAAACCAAACCAGAAACTTGAAAATTCATAATTTAAGATCCAATCGTTCAAATAAGCTCAAAATTTGGAAAAACATATCTCATATCATTGATCGTTGTCACATAAATTTTGAGCCATGAATTCATTGTTGATCATTAGATATCACCAAATCCTTGGCAGATACTTTTAGAAGTCAAATCTCAATCCGAAACTTGAAAATTCATAATTGAAGATCCAGCCGTTCAAATAAGCTCAATATTTGGGAAAACATATCTCATACCTTTCATCCTCATCACATAAATTTTGAGCTATGAATTCATTGCCGATCGTTAGATATCATCAAATCCTTGGCAGATACTTTTAAAAGTCAAAAACCTAGATATCTGAGAATAAATTTGCCATTACTCCCTAATCAAAGTCTCAATTGATATGAGATTGTAGACATAGACTATTTATAGTATAAGTAATATGTACACCAAAAATGAGCTTCAAATTCATCTTGAAACTCAAGTTCTAGCTTAAAGCAAATCCTTCTATTTATCTAACTTCTTCAAAAACCCAGTTTAGTTTGCTGGGTTTAACTACCCATATCTCACTCATTCTAAACTCATTTCTATCAATTCTTGGACATAAAATGTGTAGCTTGAAGTCTAGTTTCTAACACAATTTTCTGATTTCTTGCTAGTATCTTAAAACTTCTAATATACCCTGAAAAGTGACAGTAGGTGTCATATTAGTAGTCTAAGTTCAAACAAGCATATCTCTCTCATCTAAGCTCCGATTCCTGCATTTCTACCACCTAAATTCATGCCAAGAAGAAGCTCTCTCTGAATACTTCTCTGCCTTTGCCAAAAAACCCCGTCTTCTTCTCCTCCGAGCTCGTCAAAGAAGTCGCAGCCAAGGTCTTCAAAGTCCAAGTCAACAATTAATAGTTTAAAGTTATAAAAACCCCAAATCTAATCCTCCAAGTTAGCACTATTAATGGTAGCCGACTATTGACATCCAAATCTATTATTTAACCTTGGTAAATCCTTAATTTAACCTCAAAGTCAAAACTCCTTATATCTACAAATATAACCCTGAATCTACTAAAATCTAAGATTGGAAAAAAGACAAAAGAAATAAAAGAAAGTTTCAAGGCTAGATCAAAGTTAAAGTTAAGATTAAAGATAAGGTAAAAATTTAACCAAAAAAAAAGAAAGAAAATGAGAAATTTTTTCTAAACTATATAAAAACTTAGATTGGTAAGAAGAAAGAAAGAACTTAATAAAATTTTGAAGAAAAGATAGTTAAGTTAGGTTTTTATATATGGATGTATTTACTTCACGACAACGTTATACAATACCGGTCAAAAATCTTATCAATGCGCCTTAAAAGATATAAGAATTTTATCAACTCTATCTCTACAAACTCAAAAGTATTTGATGATAATTTTTTAGTGTAGATTAGATTTCAAAAATGTTCATAAGAAGGAAAAAATTAAACTAAAGTCTTCATCAATATGTAGTCGTCTATTCCAAGATAGAATAGAGTAGTAGAAACAAGTTAGTCACCATGTCAAATCTTCAAGCATTGAGAAAACAAGACTCAAAAGACTAATTTGCCATGCAAGCTTTGAACTAACTAGTGCAGTTTTCATAGCCTTTAGTTAAATAAAAGAAAGACAATATATTTCAATGCCAATTACAACCTTGATTGGAGCCATTAGGAGCAAAATCTAACCATGCAAGTCTCAATTCTAATGCTTGAGCTTTAATGATAATGCTTGAACTTAGAAAGGTAAATCCTTTTAATCTTGAGACCTTGTTTGGAGGATGTTTTGAAGGCCGCAATGAAGATCAGATCCTTATATGGATTATTTCAATAATGGAGATACTAACTCAAGGCCATAGGCAATTTCTTCGAGGACCAATAGAATCTAAGAATAGAGAACAAAATACATACCTTCACTAATATAATATATTCTTGAATTCTTACGTATATAATAAGTTTGAGCTCTTCTTAGGACTTGTCACTAGAGAAGGGGGTGATATTAAGATCATATACTTTGGAAGTTCACAGAACCTTCTAAAACATTCTAGAAGCTTTTTAAATTAGTGAAAGTCAATTGAAAAGCTTCTTAATTGATAAAAGTAGCTTGAGAAGTTTTCTAGTTAGTGGAAGGAATTCAAGAAGCTTTCTAGTTAGTGAAAGAAACTCAAGAAGCTTCCTAATTGATGGAAGCTGCTCAAAAAGCATCCTAGATAAGAATATACATAGAGGTCAAGGTTGAAGAGTTCTTCAATCTCGACAATATATTTCCTAGAATTTTAGTTCACCTTTCTTGATGTGGTTCATATATTCATCTATTTAATTTGAATTCTTCTTTATTTCTTTTTGAAGCCTTATCCTAGTACAAGTCTCTTGCTTTGTATTCTTGTATCTTTAATATATATATATATATATATATATATATATATTATCATCTCTCTTTGATATACATTGTTGTGTAGTGATATGGCCATTAGATAAAGAAAGAAGGAATAACTATAATATAAAAGAGCTCAAATAGAAATATTTGAACAAATTTATCTTAAATTTATAGATAATAGAGAAGAAAATAGAAAAAAGTTAAAAGGCTAATACTACCTTTTTATATGAGAGATTTCTAATTATTTTATATGGCCATATATAAGGCAAAATAAAATATGTTAGAAAAATAAATAATATAGGAATTATTAGAGAAGAATTAAGAATAGATTTGAAAAAAATTATCTCAAAAATCTCAAAATAGATATCCAGAAAGGACTGGTTATGAGTCGGGATCAAAATCAGATCCTAAGGCATAAAACTGTGTGCCTATGACGAGTTGAGAGCTCTTTGGCAAATCTAAAGGTGGTATTAGAGAATAAATTAGGTCTTTTTTTGAGCAATAATTGGGAGTGATTTGAATTTGTAACAACTTTTTAAGGGCTTTGCAAAGTTAGGATTGATTTTGATGACTCTAATTTTTGTGAAATATATTAGAGATTATATTTTTGAGCATTTTGTGAGATTGGTTATAGATCTATAGATGAGATTTTGTGAGTTGTTGCATACAATTGTGCTTATAAGGTATTGTAAATTTGAGATTGATTTAATGATTCAATTGAAGATTATTGAAGTTTATGTAGATTAGAGTCTTGGAAATTGGAAATTTAGGGCTATTTAGGTTTTCTGTGATTTTTAGCAATCTATTAGTTGGATTGGAGTGAAATATATATGAATGTATATAGAAGACTTAATTTCCTACATGCATGTGAAATTTGGAAGCAACTAAATGGTGTAAGAAGGAGATATTGGCACTAGACAATCAGAATTAAGGTTGGAGAAAGAGGCCGACTGACACTTGATTAAATTTTTGGATTGAATTTCTTGTTGGTAAGTTTGATCTTCTTCAGATTTCATGTACTTGCTGCCAATTTAGTTTTTAAGAGGTGTGTAAATTTTTAAGTAAGATCAACAATTTAGTCAATAGATATTCAGATTCTAAACTGCTCTAAGATTGAAATAGTTTAATTAGGATTTGTTTTAGGATTTGTTAGGATTTGACCAGGATTAAGTAGGATTTAGTTTACGATTCAGCTAGGATTTGGTTAAGATTTAGGTTAAGGTTTATTTTAGGATTTGTTAAGATTTGATCATAATTGATTAGAATTAATTAAAATTTATTTTAGAATTTGTTATGATTTGACCAAGGTTGATTAGGATTTAATTAGGATTAGTTTAGGTTTGGCTAAGATTTTGTTAGGATTTGATTTAGGATTTTTTTTAGAATTTATTAGGATTTAACCATGGTTGACTAAGATTTAGTTAGGATTTGTTTTAGGATTTGTTTTAGGATTTGTGAGGAATTTGATCAAGATTGGTTAGGATTTAATTTAGGATTTAATTTAGGGTTTATTTTAGGATTTATTAGAATTTGATCAAGATTAAATAAGATTTAGTTATGATTTGTTTTAGGATTTGATTAGGATTGACTAAGATTGGTTATGATTTGTTTTAAGATTTGTTAGGATTTGATTAAAGTTGACTAGACTTTAGTTAGAATTTATTTTAAGATTTGTTAGGATTTGACTAGGATTGATTAGAATTTAATTAGGATTTATTTTAGGGTTTGTTAGGATTTAATCAGGGTTGACTAGGATTAGTTAGGATTTATTTTAGAATTTGTTAGGATTTGACTAGGATTGACTAGGATTTAGTTAGGATTTGTTTCAGGATTTGTTGAAATTTGACCAAGGTTGACTAGGATTTAGTTAAGATTTGATGAAGGATTTTTTAAGAGATTGATTAGAGAGGTTAAGATTAGTTATTGTTATTTCATTTTATCTTTTATAACCAGGTGTTCGGAGCATTCTTGAGCAAGACTTCATGACATATAACAACGTCTTGCTTGTTTATTTACATCCTTCAAATTCTTGTCCTTAATAAATGGCTGCTAAGATCATGTCTTTGGTCTTGAGTTCCAACTCGTGCATATTATAATGACAGTAATATGAAACTACCTTTGAGCTCAAGTATAATGCTTAATAGATGAGGACTCTCTACTAATGATTACACACTTCAAATGAGTTGTGCTTGCACTATACATAATTCCATTTGCTTCTCAGCGCGGCTATTCCAAATTGACAATATTGTCACACTATTGCACACTCTCTATAGTCAATATATCATTGAATTTGATGCAAAAGTGATAAAAGATGCTTGCACCAATCTTCTAAAGATAATCAAAGATGACATTTGTAATATTGTAGCTTGGAAGAAGACCAATAGCTGATGAAGGTTTGAAGTCCTTGCTCATCAAATATATTTTAAACCTCACTAGATACATATTGATAGGATGAAGATCCATTGACGATGTTTGTTGTGCTTTGTGAAGATTGTTTAGATCCTTTATGAACTCATGAAATGCTAAAAATCTACATAATTTAATTCATATAATTATTCCATTACTTGATTTGTAATAGATTGTCAATAATATATCTTGTAATATGGCCTCTTAGCTCTTAACCAATCATAATAGGTAGAAGTCTCTTTGAAAATAGATTTGTGCATAAATGCATACTCCAAGAAAGTTAATCCAAAATTTAGCCCTACTACCACCTTTGCCTTAATTGGCACTAATTTAGATATTTTAAATTGCTCTCTTCTACCTCCTTAACAAATCCTAATGCAAATTCATAAGCTCCACCTATAATCTCTAATTGATATCATAAGAGCTAATAGGCTATTAAATTTCACTTTTTGATCATGAAGACCATCTAACTAAATTGATGAATGTATAAACTCTCAAAATATACACTAATGCATTAGCACATCCACTTTTGGTAGAAGCATGTTGATTTGTGATACTTCTAATCCAATAATGGATATTGCCAAATACAAGAAATGCAAACAAATGCCATTATGTACAATTTATTCCAATAGTCTATCAATAAATATGCTAGTAACAAAAAAATTTAAATAATAAAATATATATATATATATATATATATATATATATATATATAAAAGAAAAGTGATTGTTATAAATAATAGTTTATTTTATATTGTTTAAAAAAATTTAAAAGTTTTTTTTTATCTTATATAATAGATATATTTTTATTTATTTTTTATATAAAAAACTAATAATAATCTTATAATTTTTTTAAATTTATATTTATATTTTATATTTAAATTTAATTATGTATATATAATATGTAAATAATATTATATCATATTTATAATTATTTATAATTATTTTATCATTAAAATATATTATATTTTAATCTTTAAAAAAATTTAAATTTAAATTAAATTTTTATTTTTTAATTATATAATTTTATTATAGTACTAATAGGAGAAGATATTTGTACATTCTCCTTATATATTTGTACAACTAAAAACTTTAAAAAGTTAATTTGTATACCAAAAAGATCACATAATAATCTAAAACAAATAAAAAATTCAAATATAAATACATACTATATATATTTAGATAGATAAGTATCTATATTATTTATATATATTAATGAAATTTTACGAATTAAGAGAAATTAGAGTTTTATAACTTCATTAAAAAATATACATATCACATTTATTTTATGGACTAACTTTATCAAAGTATTTTTTTTTATTCAAAGATTATAATTTATATTAATTTTTTTAATTTAAAACTATTATCACATCTTAAAATCAAAGTTCTTTCTTTCATGAATTCTCATCTTTAACTTTCAATTAAAACATGATATAATAAAAACTTTACAAAAAAAAAAACTTTATAAAAACTATTAGATATATTATGGAGAAGTAACAATGGTTTTTATGGTTCTTTTATGGTTTTTTTTTTTTTTTTTTTTTTTCTACTAATTTAATTTTAAAAAATTTAATACCTTTACCAAAGACTGTTGGATCTACAAATTTCTACTACATAAAGTTGTAATTTGAGTAAGACATCTACAGTTTTTGTCTTATGAAACATATTTTAATCTATCTATGTAATTTTTAAGCTAATTTCTTGACTTGTTAAACATATAAAAAGTCTTCAATAGCACCAAATGTAACCAAAGCATATATACATATTAGTAAATAAATATTTTATATATCAATTTATAACTAGATATTATTTTAAGCCAATCATAGATTAAGTACCATATGTAGCTATAACAATTAGTTTTTTCATGTTTATGATTTTTTATGATTCTATTTTAAAATAATTAAAAAATTAAAAAATTAAAAGATATTTTAAAAACTTAAGATATATTATTATTGATTTCTAACAACTTTAAAACCTATGCTTTAAAATTTTAGTTATATGCTAGACTTCTACAAAAAAATTACTATACAAATATATATTTTTTAATTGGTACTTTTATCATCTATCAATAAGAAGAAAAATAATTATATTATTTTAGATAGATATTTTTCTTAAATAAATAAAGTAAAAAATAGTTTTTTTAAACTTAATTTTTATTTAATATATTTTATTCCATATATAGTAGAAACTTGTGCATTTGTCTAACTTGACTTTATTATAAGCCTAAATACTTTTGAGCCAAAGTAAGCAAAAACATATAAATATTTTATAATATAAAAACTTTATTTTAATAATGTTACAACTATTATTTAATTTTTAACTTTAATAGATATGTTCAATTATTAATTGAGAATTTATTCTTATTTTATTCTTATCAATTCAAATCAATTAAATTAATTTTTTATGATCTTTTATAGTCTCTAATTTCAAATTTTAGCTTTTTATATTATATTTTACATTCTCGGAATATTATATTTTATATAATACTTGAATTTTTATTTTTTAATATAATAAAGTAGGCTCTTATATATTAAAAAAATTCATATTATCAAATTGCTTTAAATATATAAATATAAACATGTTTTTTAAAAAATTATTATGAATACAAAATTATTCCTAATAAAATATTTTTATAAGAATATTATAACTTAACACTTGAATAATCTAAATTTTATCTCTAATATATGAATAAATATGACTTGGGATAAAATTAGTGCTTAAAAAGAAAAATTGTCTTATTGTCCTAAAAGCTAAGAATTAGACATTATTGTATTTTTAAATACTATATCAATTATATACCTATTCATTATAGATAATTATGTATATTATGATTATTTAATATATACATACACACATATACACTCACTTAGTTTAATCAATATTATACCAAAATTTAAATAAATTATCAATTTCCAAATAATAAACATCTCATTATATAAATTTATTTCACAAACTATGGTAGATACACTACCATAGTTTTAAATATATTAATAATATTACAACTATTTATAGTTTCTAAAATATTAATTTATCTTATAATGCTTGCATTTCAAAAAGTTTCTAAAATATGAACATATCTATTATTCTACACGTGTATTTTTAAAATATTTGCATGTTTGATGTTTACATAAATCTAAATTTTAAAAATTTATAGCATATGTACTCTGCTTCAATATATCCTATTTTTAACATTCTCTCTTTACTACAAATTTCTAGCTCAAATTACTAAGTATAGGAAGAAGCAAGTAGTGGTTCAAAAATTAGTCTTAACTCATGACTCAACCCCCCAAAAGATATTTCAGTCCATGTTTTTAGGTAGCATGCTTCCAACTCAATTGTTTGCTACCTATAAGTTGTATACAATAATATATCATATATTTATAAAAATAAAGTAATAAAAATGAAATCTTCACATTTAAGTTTTGTTTTTAACCTGCTTTTCAGATATAGAGGGTTTTTTTAAAAAATCCCTTCGAATGAGTTCAAGTAAGACTTTGAAGGAGATTAAAGGCTTCAAATTTACTGTCTGAACTTGACACCAGCCATTTGGTTTAAATAGTTCAATCTTAAAGCAATCGTTCTGAAATTCCTTCTGAAGATTGATTTCTGAGGCGCTTGAGCTTGCAAGGTTCTATTCACAAAAGCGGTTCATCTCCAGATCATACTTCCAATGGAAGTACCTGTTCGGCACCAAACTGAAGTCCTCCTGAAATATCTCTTAATACTTAATGATAGTTTTCATAAAAGCAGAGGTTCAAAACTGTAATCTAGCGTCAGATAACGTGCATCGCAGGGTGAGAAGAGGAAATGGATTGATGCTTGCTAAAAACTAGCCGATTCAGCTGGCTATGGCAGTTCACCGTTTGCAAGTTGGAATGCAGGTCCGGAGTTTACATCGTCTCTTTGCCGAGCATGATAAGCTTCGCCGAAGATATCGATGTGGTCTTTGCTGAGAACTTCACCAGTGGAATCTTATGAATCAGAATAAATGCCAAGAGTGTTGATTTTAATCACTGCTAACTCAAATTCCAGTGATTACCCCAAACTCTCACATTTTGCGGCAGAAGCTTCAGATATGCAAGTATGATAATGTTTCCGAAGTGTGTAAATTGTCCTTTATCAAATGTACAAGGCCTGTCAAAAGACAAGCAGGTGTAAAGAGTAAGGCTAACCCAGCAGCCATGAGTGAGCAAGAAATTTCTGAAAAACACCGACCTACAATAAGTGTATTCTAGTTTCTACAAGTACATTCCTAGTTCGACTAACTTAATGACTTTCGAGATTTTCTAGAACTTGAAAAGCTCAGCCCTGAGAAGAATCCGTTGAAGAATGACTTCTTTTTGGGGCCGCGCAAAATGCTCTCGAGTCCCTTATTCCTACTGGAGTAAGTTGTGCCGAGTCTGCTCGTGGCGGCTGTGTCGCCTGTATGCCATGAGTGCGGCGCTGCATTCTGAACCTTGGGCGCAGCTGGTCCGCGAGAACTAGGAGCTGCAGCAGGAAGTTGCTCCGTCTCTTCCCACAACGCCAAGCTCTCGACGCTCACTTCCTTCTCCAGCTCGCGACGGAAGCTGTGCCCCATGGCAAAATTGTCGCGCTGGTCGCCCTCGTCCACAGTCGGCTCCACGTGAAACTTCTTGCGCAGCTCGCGTCGCAGGGCGAGGTCCGTGCAACAGGCCGTGCTGTGTCGCGCTGGGGCAAAACCAGCGTTTGACCGGCTGAAATCTGTCAGTAGAAAGCTGTCGTCGTCTGAGATAGTGGTTCCGGTGCGACTCGTCCGGGTGCTTGCTGTGAACACCGACGCGTTCCCGATTGAGCTGCTGTCGTCCTCTAAAATGGTGGCCGTGGCAGTGCTGAAGCTCTCCAGCTCCGGCGCATCGAAAGACGTCTTTGATGGCTGCACTTTTCTGTAGTCATTGTGAAACCGTCGCGCGATAAAGCTCCCGCGAAATCCAGAATTAGAAGTGGGCTCTTGCGTACCCATCCCAGGAAACGTCAACTTATACACTCCTGATGTTGTCCTCGTCTCGCGAGGCGCCGTCTGCGGTATCAGCAATCTTCCAGGCATAGTTGGTTCCAACAAAAACCCGCCTAGCTCCCTCCAAACCTTCTGATAAAAATTTTAAAAAAAAACAAACAACGAAAAGCGTCGCTGCAAATTACTCGAAAACCTTTCTATACCAGCTCCAGATCCTCCTCGATCACGGCCGCTGCAACGCAAGCGCACCCCTGCTCGTTCTCCCTCGTCATATCCAACACTTGCTAATTCCTTCCTTCGCAAACACACCTGTCGACAACCGCACTACTAGATTTGCATGCAGAGATGCACCTTTATCACTTCCAGATGCTAGCGTAAGCGGAGCTGTACAATCCTTTCCAACGCAGCAACTGATTTTCGTAACGTCTGCTCTCACGAACACGAGGCGAAGTCGATTAAGGAAGTCTATCGGAATACAACTGGTAACGGCTCTTATGGACCAGACAGGAAGCGAGGGGACACAACAAGGAGTGGGCTGCAGTGCCGGCGCTGGACCAAGGTTAGAATGGCTCCACCAGGAATTGGCCTGCAGGGTTGGGATTGGGATTAAGATGGGAGAGAGGGGGATGCTGTCAAGGCAAGGGAGAGGTATCGCCATCCAGCAGCTGGGCTATATAAAACAGTTGGCAGAGCTCGCAGTAGGTAGCCGCATTGGGAGGTGGATTCTACGAGGTCACGTGCGTGAGGCAGCGGTCGCGGCGGATTCCCCAGTCGCGCATTTATGAGCGGCCCCTGTTTCTCTCTGCTGCGACTCTTTCTTTGGCTCTGCCCGTCCTTTCGCCCAGCCTGGTGACGCCGGGCTTTGGTGCCCACGCTGCCTCCGGCTCCCTTCGCAGCATTCTGTCGCGGCTCGTTTCACCGCGCTCATCCGTCGAATGGTTCTCACTCTTACCACCAAAACCATGCGCATAAAGCCTACGAAATGGATCTCATCATTTGCTCCATTTTGGCTGCATTGGCAACTATGGTCTTTCAAATGCAAACATGATGTTGGCTTTGTAAGTGTGTCTGAAAATTTCAACTCCCTTGACAGGATCATCATCCGCTACATTAAAAATATTTCTTATTTCTTTCCTTGAAAAAAAAAAAAAAAAAAAAAAAAAACTCTATCGAGGAATTGGCAATGTGTGAAATGTAGAGAGCTCTTTGAGACTTTCTTGGGATAGAGCATTAGCTAAATTATCAATCTTCAGGAGAGATATGATTTTGGCTTACATCTGTTATAATTTTCTATCAAAGTTTTTAACATTAAAATTGAAAATCTATAATTTTGAAGCCCTACCAACAAGTCTTAAATTTTTTACAGAAAAATCAAAATAAATCGGGATATATATATATATATATATATATATATTCTAAATGCCTATTGTCAAGCACGTTTAAGTAAGATCATAAACATTTATGTTTTCTTAATTCGATATCACATACACAAATGGGACTAATCAAACTCTTATTTGAGCACCGTAGCAGCTACATCATATTACAAGCGCCAATGAAATATTTTTTCCCACTTCTGTAATAATAATAATAGTAATGATCAAATCCAAAACATATGTTTTTCAGTTTCACAGATAATTTTTATACTGTCTTAAAATAAACACGTATACAATTTTAGGTTGTGTTATTATCCGTTTTTGAATTCATGTACAAACTCAAAATGGATGTGGTTGAAAGGACTCAAAGCGAATAAAGGTGGGCTCACCACCTCTCACGCAATGATTAGGCAAATAGAATAGTGGCAGATACCTTGCTTAGGAACTCATAATTAGGCACATTGACAAATAACCTATCCTTAATTAAAATTATCAAGAACATGAATGAATTGAGAAGGTGTGGGTCCAACTAGTTCAATAGTTGTCCTTCCAAGCATTCTTTTTCTTCGTCCATTGATACCGTATTCTTAAAATAAAATTACTTATAAAAGCACTTATTTTTTTCCTTAGCAAACAATAAACATGGATGAACGAGTTGATGCAAAATGAAAAACAAAAAAATCACAGTCACCTCGGTATTCACTTCTTTTACCGAAAAAAGCCAATTGCCGCGGACCACTCCCCATTCACACTGAGGAAGGCATGTGGTCCTTGTTCGGCATGTGGTGGTATTAAAGGAGAGGGAATAAAGCAAAGTGGAATAAAGGGACCCGTTGACAAAGTGCAAACATTAATATTTGCAGTTGGGAAAAAAAGGTCATGTTCACATCACTTCAAAATTAAAATTCTAAAAATATAAATATAAAAAGAAGTGCATCAATCATTAGAAATTTTATGCGTGTTTATATTTGTATTTTTCACATCATTAGGAGGCTTGTTTGTTTTTGTTTTGCCCTACATTTAAATAGTTGGTTGAGGACATTACTTGACTAACTTATCTACAAATCAGTTTCTTTGGTAAATAAGATAATCAATAAAAACACCATTACAATACTACTGTAAAATTATTTGTGTTTCTTTTATCTTTTAATAAGATTATATTGACATTATTATATTAGTCACCATTCGATTGAACAAATTAAAATCTACCTTAATCACACCAAAAGAAAGAGATGAATGATAGCATACATGCATATGTATATATGTATAATGTATTAAAAGATCAAGAATAATGTATGATTATTTATATATAATCATACATCAAAATTGTTATTGAATGAGTTTGTCACTCATCATACTCTGTTTGTTTTTAAGAATAATTTATTGTTGATGTATTGCTTGATAGATTGTGTTTCAGTTTAATATACAGATAGAATAATTTAAAGATTTATTTTACTACAACTCTTACAATAATTAGGTTGCAAATAGATTCTAAGTGAAGTCTAAATTGTGTAATTTTTTCTAATTTACTTAATTAGTTATTTTTATAGTTAGATTTTTAAAATATGTAAAGCAATGTTTCAACAATAGCCAGCTCTCATAGAGAATGGAATACAATTAGAGGTTTTAAAAATATCAAAATAAGTGGTTGAGACTAACTATTTTGTGTTTGCTTGAAGTTTGATACTAGCCTCTTAATTTTCCTACTATTTGATAGAGCTTATACGGTTGGAGGTGTAGAAACATAACATGAACTGCAGTTTTTATGTGAAAATCAACGATATTAATTCAAGTTGTATCTGAATGTGGAAACATCTTGTAATTATCGACTATTAAAACTCATTGTGCAGTTCATTGAATCATTTCATCATACATACATGAATGTATGCGAGAGCCTGCTACTTGCAGGCGTTGCTTTGTCCACATTCACCAACAAAT
Organism: Physcomitrellopsis africana; assembly: GCA_036785485.1. Lineage (NCBI taxonomy): Eukaryota > Viridiplantae > Streptophyta > Bryopsida > Funariales > Funariaceae > Physcomitrellopsis > Physcomitrellopsis africana. The sequence continues at coordinate 15,118 of JAWRVF010001944.1, read as the reverse complement.
CCAGTCTCCACGTCACCGAAGCACTGAATCCAACCCTCGTTAAAAAAAGATAGTTAGACAGAAGAAAGAAAACACAAATAGCCGCTTTTTGGGCATGGGACCCAGTCGGTGCGCATGGCCAGTAGAATGTGTTCCGAGGCACCTAAAGCCGGAGATGGGCGTCCAAATCCGTTTCTTCAAGTGTGTACTTCTCTGTGCAGAGGCGGTAACCCCCGGTCTCCGTGTCCCAGCCCTCCTGTCCCCGTGAGGCCCCCGCCACATAGGAATAGAACTCGGAATAAGGAGTAGAATAGCGGGTGGCATCATGCTGGAGGATAAGGGTTGACATTGCTCCCTTCCCAGGGCATTCGTGCTGCTTAGACGATTTTACTGACTCATCCATTGGCCCCAAATGGATGGATGCAATATGATAATATAATAATGGTAAATTATTTATAAAATACGAGTTCAAAGTGCACCCAAGTACTATTATCAAAGTTAATAAAGAGGTTTTTAAAAATGTATATTGAGTGAAGATGATAACCATTCCAATTGTATGTTACTTTTGTAACTTGTTAGCTTGTTTTAAATATATGATTAAAATAATATTTAAATTTTGTAAATATACAATGATAATTTGTGCAAGTTTCAAATTGAACTGGTTCTTTGTTGTGAGCCTTGTTGGGTTAGGGGGTTAAGTGATTGGAGATTTTAATTGTGAGAAATAGGCTATAATGATGGAAGGAGTAACAACAGTTCTGTAACACCGTAATAGACTTAAGAAAAAAGAAGAGCAATTCTGCTCTGGTGAAGAATATTTAGTTTGGAAAACTTAACATATTACTTTCATAGATGTCATTTGTTGAATAGATGGTATTTTATTTGTCAAAAATCTGAATCATACCCATTGATTAATCATTTACTTACTAATTCATTTTCAAATTACAATTCTAAATATATTTAAAGAATTTGAAGCATGGTATGAAATTGTACACTCTTGCAACAAATAAGTAGTGTGACAAAAACATTTTAAACTTGAAGGCCTTGGTAACAAGATGAATGAACAAGAGTGTGACCATAATATTAATCAGCCATATGCCAAAACTTGACAACGTCTAATTCTCATATATCTATCTGTCTATCTCTCCCCCTCCATCTCTCTCTTTTTTTTCTTTTTTTTTTTCTCTCTCTCTCTCTCTCTCTTTGTATGTGTGTGTGTGTGTGTGTGTGTGTGAAAAGGATATTTCCCTTTGCTTTTCAAGGGACTTAGCGCCCTTGGTTCATTTAGTTAGCGTAGGCAGGTCAGATGGAGAAGCCATGTGAGTAGTGGGTTAAGTCAGTGGTCTCTTCTACAACCGAGCCTCCAACTTAGGGGTACTGTTGGGGATCCACATGGCCTGAGCAACTTGCCAGGTCAGCCCGCCCGCCTTCATACGGGAAGAAAATGAAGAACAATGAAGAACCATAAAAAAAAAAAAAAAAAAAAAAAAAACATGGATCCCATTCACACCCCTCTCATCACAAGTGTTGGACATAGATGAATGATACCACACACATGGTTATACATCCGTTTATGACCAACGACGTCAAGTGTTCATCCAACCCTGAGCGGAAATGCGTCATCAAAGTTGTCACACTGGTGCCGCAAAACCCTTTTTCCTACGGTCCAGTGCGATCGCCGCAACAGCCACCAATGAGCGAAATTTCGACCTCTGCGCTGAATTAATGGCCTCGATAGTGGTTGTCCGGCATCTTCTGTGGATTGGGACTTTTCGAAATTCTTGGGAATCGTGGCTGAGGCACAAAACAACTGAAGCAACGGCTAGAGAGGAACTTCGCAAAGCTTGTCCGACACTGGACCTGTGAGGCTCCGAAGTGTCGCATGGGAGCGTCTGTCGTCACGAATTTATCGCCCTCTACGTAGCTGCCAAGTGTGATGCCCGGCCCACGATGACGCCCAGAACACACTGTTACGTTGGAGATGCACCGCTTCAAAGCTCTCCGGAAGTTATTTGTGCGAATCTGCAAGCGATTCGGCAATGTTCAGGTGTGTAGGTGATGCGGAACCTCAGCTAGAGCACACTACTCTTCGCGGAGGACGCGAGAGAACTTCAAACCTTGTTATAATCAATTTCGACCCTACACAGGTCCCTCCACACCCATCTGCACGCCAAAATCATCGATCGTCCTTGTGTAGACTCGGTTGCTATGAAGCGCCCTCGATCCGTATACTGCACGAGCACAATGACCACAACGATCAGTTGTAAACTTGATCAACAAACGCATTCCGATGTCGCCTACGCTTGGAGGTGAAACAAAGGTTTCGGCGTTGTCCTGAAGAGGAAACACTTCTAATTGGCAATTGTATTGTAACACAAATGATTATCACTTGTTTTCAAGGAACTTTGTTCAAATAATGTTACTATTAGCAAAAACAAATACCTTCTCATTACTTGATGGACAATATCTAAGCCTATGATATCAGACTTGGACATGTTACAGTATTACCCACAGTCAATAATGTGTTGTGCCCCATGTTAAGGAAAATAGATAATAATAGAATAAGTTGCTAATGGTCAAAAGGTTGACTGTTAGAATGTGGAAGGACTATCCTATAGATGAGTGACAAGGACAATAGCCTCGAGAATAGGTAAGAGCATATAGAATATGCTAAGAGATGTCTTGATGGTAGGTGAGTTACAAAAGGATGTCTTAATGATAGGTTGGATGAATGTAAGAGAGAAAGAATGGAAGTTGTCTAGTAGGACAGCAACCTATAAGTAAAAGAAGTTGGAAGTGAGAATTATCTCATTCCACACTTCTCTTTGTGTGCAACCTTGCTGATGCTAAGTGTTGTGGTTTCTAACTTCTAGTTCTTTAATAGGTTATGGGCCCACTCACATTTGCTTGTGAGTTTTAGAAGTTTTATGAAGTCTTTGTTGTTGTGTGAAATAGGTCTTATGGTGTTTGCTGATGTTAGAGTTTGTATGATCTTAGCTTATGTTATGGCAAGAAGAGGTTCTGATTTGTAAGCTTAGAGATCTCTAACATTGCTTTGTGGGTTCTTATCTCCTTGGATAGTGAGTTTAAGACCATTGTGAAAGACCTTGATAGTGTCTTTATGTGTTATTGAAGCTGTTTCATCAACCTTGTGCATTTCATTAAATAGTGAGTTGAAAGGGTGGAATAATTTGATTGAGAGGTTTATAAGAGTGCATATACTAATTAGAAGCTTTAGAAGATCACTTGAGAGTGCTTTAAGTGAGAAATCACTCTTTTATTCATAAGAGGATATTCTAAGTTTCTGCTAGTGTAAATTTGTTTTTGATGATTTTTGATCACATAGAAACTTCTTTTCTCAATATTCTTTGATACACTACTTCTTAGAGATGGCTTCTAGTGAGGGTGAAGGTTTAAAAGTGATTTAGAAGTTTAGAGGTGATTTGTGAGCATGAAAGTGGTATGAGAGTGGCAAATCAGATTTGAGACATTTATATACTTTATTGGACTTGTGAGAAGTCTTAGAAGTGAAGTTGAGAGTGTTTTGAGAGTGAAAACACTAGTTTATTCACAGAGAGGTCATTTTGAATTTATAAGGCAACAACACTTTGTTGCTGATTTTGAGAACTTTAGGACTACTTCTCTTGATCTTTTTTGACACATTTCTTTCTTAGATATGGCTTCAAGTGAAGGTCAAGGCTTAAGAGCAATTGAGAATATTAGAAGAAGGAATTTCTACCATAGAAAGCAAGAAAAGGAGCATCAAAGTCAAGACTCAGTATTCTATTCATATCAAAGAAGGGGCAATTATTCAAATCAACAAGGTAATGTCAAAACTTGCTTCAATTGTGGCAAAGTAGGACATTTTGCTCGAAATTGTTACAAAGGCAAAAATATGTACAAGAAGAATGCAAATAAGTTGCAAGATAACTTTGGAGGAAAAGATTTTACATTCATGGCAACAAACCAAAGCTCTATGGATGCCATGGCAAGATGGATTGTGGATTTAGGTTGTTCCAAGCATATGTCATCTTATAAGTATTTATTTGACACTTATAAGGCTATTCCAGCATGAAATGTGGTCTTGGGAGATAGTAGCACATTTGAAGCCCTTGGAATTGGCTCTATTACGATGGAGTTGGTTATGAATGGACAAACCAGAAAGATAAGAATCAAAGAAATTCTCCATATATCCAAAATGAAGCAAAATCTACTTTCAGTGAGTAAACTTGTGATGGGAGGTTTTATGGTTCAATTCAACATGAATGGATGTTTTGTGAAAACATTGAGTGGAAACATGGTTGCTAAGGGCTCTAAAGAGGAACACTTGTACTATATCAATTGCAAGAAGGTTAATGGAGTGGAGGTGGCTGCATCAAATAAAGCTAAGTTGAATACATGGCATCGTCGCCTTGGCCATTTGAATATGAAGAGCATGATAGAACTCAAGTCTATGGTAAGAGGTTTGGATCTTGGTAAAATAAGCCAAAATACATTACAACTTGAATGTGAAGGATGCATACAAGGTAAACAACAAGGGGCTTTATTTCCAAGTAGTATAGCAATATGTGCTACAAAATTATTGGAGATTGTCCATTCTCATGTATGTGGACCTATGAAGACCACAAGTATTGGAGTAGCAAGGTATTTCCTCACTTTTGTTGATGATTTTTCAAGAAAGGCTTGGATCTACATTCTTAAAGCCAAAAGTGAGTACTTGTGGAAGTTCAAGGAGTTTAAAGCACTTGTTGAAAAACAAAGTGAATGCAAGATCAAGGTGCTGTATATAGACAATGGTGGTGAATATATGTCTAAGCAATTTGATATTTATTTGAAGAATGAAGGAATTGCTAGACGAGCAAGCTAAATACGCTTGATTTGATTGTTGGAGAAGAATAGAAGCGTTGTAAGACATAAGCTGAGCATCTTCGTGGTGTCTTGATTATAATTTTGTCTTGGTGGTATTCTGACCTCTCTGAGGGAACAAATTAATTGACCAGTCTTTCTTTGCGTCAATGACACTCAAAAATGTCAGAGACGAAGCTCATGAGCCAAATAAGTAAGTAAAATATACTCTCAAGAAATATAACGAAAATAGAAAGCAATTAGTATATATATTAAAAAGAAATTAGAATGGCTAATGCCAAAAGACAAGAAAACTAGAGACCCTTGAACTAGACTGGAAACAAGAAAGGAGTTGACAAGAGTGAAGAAGGCTTCACTCTTGTCTCTATTTATACTATCTACCTAAGAGCTAAGTGGCGACGTTCTATAGGACCTCCAACACGTGTCCAATTTACAAGACACGTGTCCAAGTTGCAAGACACATGTCGAACTTGTAGGGCAAGTTTCCTATATGTTCGCCATGTATTTAGCTTGGTCTTCAAGCTACCAACATGTGCGACATGTGGCTAGCTTATTGACCAAGTTTCTAATCCAAAAGTCTACTATGGACACTTATAAAGTCAAAGCAGCATCTATGAAGTTTCTAGGAAGTTTCTCTAAAGATATTATGGAATTAACCTGCTTTTATCTTCTTTTATCTAATTTTATCTGATCATATAAGTAACTATGTAAATGTCCGTGACATTACCCCCCCTTTAAAGGACGAGTTCCACGAGGAGCGGTGATTATATGTGTAGAAAGTCTAAGATGCGACGAATAGTATTTGCCACATATTCTTATCTTTGTTCTCTTCGAAGGTAATTGATGGGTCCTCTCAACCATCGATAGTGTCCCATTCCAGGGCGAGAAGACCACCCTGTTATTTGATCATTGTTGTGACCTTCATAACTTCCTTCAAATATCACATCTGAAACACCGTCATGAGTTGTTGGTAGTTGATTGTACATCTCAAATACTGTTCCAAGACTTGATTTACGCGCTCCGTTTGTCCATCAGTTTGAGGATGGAAAGCTTGAATAACATATCCGCTAGAATCTTAAGCGTTCTCCGAAAATACCGATACAAAGCTGAGTTCACCCATCTAGGTAAATGTCCTTGCATTAATCCATGATAGCGGTAGATATTGTCAAGGAAAACTTTAGGTTTCTTTACTGTGATAGATTTTTCGTGGTATAAAAGTATTGCCATCTTGGTGAAGCATTGATCTCTGTCGAATATAAGTCGTAAACGCAGGTTGAAGATCCGTGATAAATCCATAGGGACTTTAGAAGACCATGGTTGTTGGAATGGATAATGGTAGAAGAAGTCCGTAAGGATTAAAAATGACGAGGAGTTTTGATCTTGAACAAAGCATCATATGTTTTACAAAATCTTTATTTCACTTCCGTTTAAATTGTGAAAATCTCACAGATATCAACTCTAGGAGTCTTATTGTCTCTGAAATGTCCTATTTAGCAAGGAAGATGTGAGCTTGAAAACGTGTCGTGACTTACTTAATGGAACATTATAAGCGCCCTTCGAAATAGACTAGATTTTTTTTGAACTCAAACTTCGAAATATCATGAGACTTAGAAGAATTATTTTTAATTTCATGAATAAGGGGATCTGAGGATATACTTAACTGGACTTGCTTGAGAAAAGTTGAATCAACGGTTAATGTTGATTTTATTGCGCGAAGATAAAATTGCTCCGGCTTCAAGAGAGTCGTTCTTTGTTGATCAAAAGCTGCATCTCCTTCTTTTTGTGCAAGATAAGAACGTCCAGAAAGTGCATCGGACAAACCTTGTTGTTTTCCTGGCCGATATATAATAATGAACTCAAATCTTGATAGAGACATCGCTGACGAATGACGACAATTCAGCGTGTTAGCATGAAACCTTTCAGGAGTTCTTGTGATCCGAATATCACGGTGGTGGACTAGTGCTTCTAAATAATGGCGCCGTTCTTGAAAGAATCCTGATTCGAAGTTCTTTATACGTGGATTTCGTAGTTGATCTCTAACTGCTGAAAATTTCTTTGATATATCTATAGATAGGTTGTATTAAATATATTTATTTGTGACAATATTGCGCCCAAAGCAAAGTCTGATGCATCTGTTTCCATAAAGAATGCCTTGGAAAAATCAACGCGATACAAGATTGGTGCAGAAGTAAAAGCTATCTTCAAAGCTTCAAATGATGCTTCTGCTTCTTTATTCCACTCGAGCTTGTCTTTACAAGTCAAACGTGTAAGTAGGGCTACAACTTGAGAGAAGTTCTTGATAAAGATTCGATAATAATTGGCAAATCTCAAAAAGCATTGCACATCTCTTACTGTTCTTGGAATCTTCCAGTCTATGATTGTTTGGACTTTCTTAGGATCCATCATGAGGCCATTATTCAATATGATGTAAGCTAAGAAGTCAACTTGAGTAGTGTGAAATACACACTTTTCCATCTTGGCGTACAACCCTGTTTCTCTAAGTTTTTGTAACACACGACGAACATGTGTTTCATGCTCTTCTACATTCTTAGAGTAGATTAAAATGTCGTCCCAGATAGCGGTGATAAAATCATCTAAAATTCTAAAAAAAAAAACATCGTTCGTGAGATGTTGGAAAGCAGCTGGTGCATTTGTGAGTCCAAAAGGCATAACATTATATTCGAAGTGTCCATACCTTGTTCGAAATGCAGTCTTCCATTCATCTCCTTCTTTGATGCGAACGAGGTTGTATGCTCCTCGTAGATCTATTTTTGTATAGATCTTAGCTTGATTTAGTTGATCAAGAAGTCCAAAGATTAAAGGTAGTGGATACTTGTTCTTGATAGTGATCTTGTTAAGCCCTTGATAATCCACACACATTTGTAACGATCCATCTTTTTTCTTCACAAATAGAATTGGGGCTCGTGCTGGGGATTTGGAATGGCGTATGAAGTTCTTGGCCAGATTTTCTTCAATATACTCTTTGAGTTCTGCCAACTCATTTTGTGATAGACTATAGATTGGTCCAAATGGAGGTTGAGATCCTACCTTGAGATCAATTGAACAATCATATGAACGATGCTCCGGAAGGATATCGGCATTTTTTTTCTCAAAAACATCTTGATAATCTTGGTATTGGCTTGGAAAGCCACTTGAAGTGCTTTTACTATCAGAGACGGGTGTGGCATAAATAGTAAAAGTTGATCCTCCTTTTGCTTCATGCATAAAAGCTTTTGCACCTATAAGTACGGGTTTTACTATACTAGACTTATAGCTTTTTATTTGGTCGACGGAAGTGTTAATAACGTTTTGAGAAAAATGAAGTCTACGAGAATTCCAATTTATCTTAGGATTATATTTTTCTAACCATGATAGACCTAAAATAACTGGATTAGATGGAGATTTAATTATGTTAAAGGTTACGTAACTATTATGACCGTCTATTGTTACTTTTATAGGGTGGGTCTCATGAGTGACATCTCCAGAGGACAATGGACAACCATCTATGACTTCTACATGTACAGGTTTAGTTTTTTGTACTAGAGGTATTTTACGACTTCTAACAAATTGTTCATCTAAAAAACATATTGAGGCTCCTGAATCTAATAAAGCAGAGGCTTTGTGGTTTTTAGGTCCTAAATATAGTTCTATTATAAAACAAGGAGAGGGTTCTGAAGAGAGGATAGGACCTTCTTTAGGAATTGTACAAGATTCGAGCTGCACGGTCTCTATTGTAGTTGGACAAATTTGTTTTTGGACATGTTGTCTCCTTTGACCGCCGTACCCCTCATTTTATAGTTGCGTCGTTTCTTTGGGCAATGTTGAGCAGTGTGCTTAGATTCTCCACAATATAAGCATAATCCTCCCTGGCGACGACGAATCTTTTCTTGCCCAGTAAGAGGTTTGAAATGTACTGCGTCAATTTGCATGTCTTCTACTTCCGAATGTACATTTGGTGAAGATGTTGCCATTGAGTAATAACGTTGAGTTTTCTTTGTACGATTCTCGGATTGAAACTCAAAAAGTCGATTGTCACACTTTACAGCAAAATCGATTGCTTGACTCAATGTTTGAGGATCAGGTAAATTGAGCATCAATTTCTTTACTTCATATTGCAATCCATAAAGAAATTGACTGATGAGTGCAACATCATCCCACTTGATATCGATTGCAAGTTGTCAAAATTGTGAAGCATACACTGTTACAGAGCGGTTTTTTTGTCGTAAAATTTGGATCTTGTTTGTTGCAACACGAGCTGCATCTTGTTCACCATACATAGATCAAAACTCCACCAAAAAAGCTTCCAAATTATCCAGTATGGGATTTCGTTGTTCAAGAAAAGACGAAAACCATGATAATGCAGAACCAGAAAGTAGAGTTCCAATAAACCTGACTTGTGATCCTGGAGTTGGATAGCTTTGCGGTTGAAGTTCGATTGCCAATTGTACTTGATTGATGAACCCTCAAAACTTTGATCTCGTATTGTCAAATTTCTCGGGTAAGGTAATTCTTGGTTCTCTGGCGCTTACAGGGTGTTCTACAATTGGAGAAGGAATGTGATTTGATGCAGGTGTTGAAGCAGCTCCAATCATCTCTACATTTCCACTTTCTGCTATTCTTGTTCTTCCTTATGGTGGTAGATTGAGTTGATGCATTGCAAGCATTAACTCCCTTAATTGTTCTTGCATTTGTGCCATTGCAGTCTTCATTTCGATAAGCTCTGCCATAATAACACTAAGAAGAAAAGAACTATGTGATATTGCTCAAGGCAAAAGAAAAAGAAAGACTTGATAACAAAGAAAATGCTAAGAACAATATCAGTTTAGAAGTGGGTAATCCGCAACTTCTAACACGCTTATGTCTTGTCAAGAGAAAGGGGTAATCCACTCTTACTCAAGAAAAGACAAAGCTCTGATATTGTAAGTGTACTCTTGTCAATCTGTCAAGGACAAGAACTCAACGGAAGCAAATAAGTAAGTGAAAAACACTCTCAAAAAAATATAACAAAATAGAAACAAGGTAGTGTATATATTAAAAGAAACTGGAATGGCTATTGCCAAAAGACAAGACACTAGAGACTCTTGAAATCAAACTAGAAACAAGAAAGGAGTTGACAAGAGTGAAGAAGGCTTCACTCTTGTCTCTATTTATACTATCTACCTAAGAGCTAAGTGGCGACGTTCTATAGGACCTCCAACACGTATCCAATTTACAAGACACGTGTCCAAGTTGCAAGACACGTGTCGAACTTGCAGGGCAAGTTTCCTATATGTTCGCCACGTATTTAGCTTGGTCTTCAAGCTACCAACATGTGCGACATGTGGCTAACTTATTGACCAAGTTTCTAATCCAAAAGTCTACTATGGACACTTATAAAGTCAAAGCAGCGTCTATGAAGTTTCTAGGAAGTTTCTCTAAAGATATTATGGAATTAACCTGCTTTTACCTTCTTTTATCTAGTTCTATCTGATCATATAAGTAACTATGTATATGTCCGTGACAAAGAAGCATGGAGTGGGAGACAACCTTGTATTTCATATTTGAGAACCTTTGGATGTATTGCATATGCAAAGACACCAAATTGTATGAGGTCTAAGCTTGATGCAAAAGGAACAAAGTGTGTGTTCTTAGGATACTGTGAAGGTACCAAGGCATATAGGCTTATGTGCTTGGATAGCAACAAAATCATCAAAAGTTGTGATGTTGAGTTTTTGGAACATAAGAGTGCTTATGAGCACTTAGAGATGTGTCTAAGTGGGAGTAATGGTGTGTTTGTGGACACATCTTTAAATTCAGCAAGGAAAGAAGAAGCTAAAGACAATGAAGATAGTGGAGATGTATACCAAAGAAAAGAGCTTAAGGAGATGGATAAGATGAATGCTTCTACAATTGTTGGAACAAGCAATGAAAAAAATAAAGATGGTGGAGGTATGAGTGAATATGAAAAGCCACATAAGATTGAAAAGATGAAAGCTTCAATAGTTGGTAAAAACAAAATAGAAGAAAATGATGATATGAAGGATTATGATGATGATAATGATGATGATGATGAAAAATATATACCTTTGAATGAGAAAAGACAAGTTATAAGAGAGAAGAAAGTTATGGAAAAAGGTGAATGTTCATCTTCAAATGAAAGAAGATATCCTTTAAGAGAAAGAAAACCACTTGGTGAATGGTGGAAGAATCATATCTTTCCTCAAGCTTCAAATGATTCAAAGATTCAAAGATAAATCAAATGGAGATGAAAATGGCTTTCTTGAATGGAAAGTTAGAAGAAGACATTTATATGGATTTGTTTATAAAGATAAGTAATACCTTATTTGAGATGCAAATAATAGAAGGTCAATAATGGTTTAAATGTTCTTTGTTGGAGTAGGAGCCATTTTATGGACTATTAAAAAAAAAAAAAACAACAATAATAATAACAAGGTTGTCAATTTAGAAGGAATATATGCCAACCAGTCATATTATAATGGAAAGAATTTAATTAAGACCAGCTTTGAAGGCCATTCAATGTTACTTCATAAAGAAGAAGATTAAAATGAAAGAGATTGATATGACATATTATGCTATGGAAGACATAATTGTTGATTAAAGTATTAGAGAAGGATAGGCATGATATAATTTATTGGCATTTGATTTAAAAGCCTTTGACCAATAGCAAAGTGGGAGTGTTAAGGAAAATAGATAATAATAGAATAAGTTACTAATGGTCAAAAGGTTGACTGTTAGAATGTGGAAGGACTATCCTATAGATGAGTGACAAGGACAATAGCCTCAAGAATAGGTAAGAGCATATAGAATATGCTAAGAAATGTCTTGATAGTAGGTGAGTTATAAAAGGATGTCTTAATGATAGGTTGGATGAATGTAAGAGAGAAAGAATGGAAGTTGTCTATTAGGACAACAACCTATAAGTAAAAGAAGTTGGAAGTGAGAATTATCTCATTCCACACTTCTCTTTGTGTGCAACCTTGCTGATGCTAAGTGTTGTGGTTTCTAACTTCTAGTTCTTTAATACCCCATTGATAACATGATATTATAGCAAGTTTAGCTATTTGATTTTTTTCTTTGTTATATGTTACAAGTCAACATATTGAAGGTGTCTAGCCTTTGACTAATTGTATTTTATATTACTGAATTTATATCCTTCTTTTGACTCAAAAATTATAATTGTAGGTTAACAAGTGAACTATTTATTACTTATTTTTTTCACAACATTAAAAAAAATTCTTTAGAATATATATATAAATAAATAAATAAATAAATTTGATTTACTTATTTTGGATGTTTTTTTTGTTGAATTAAGATATATATATATATATATATATATATATATATATATACCAATTTTTTAAATAATTTTTAATAATTTTTAATAATATTATAAAAAAATATTTTATTATATTATTTTAAATCTTTTAAAAAGCTATATATATATATATTAAAAATAAAATTAAATAATTTAATATAATAAAAATTATTTTTAAGTTTTATTTCAATAAATATATTTATTTTTTAAAATTTATAGAAGTAATAATTACTTTTTATTATTGGACCTACTTTAATGCTTATCACAATTTTTTTTAAAAAAAAATACTACTTAAATAAAAATTAAACATAAGAAAATTATATGAGAATTATTCTTTGTTTAGAATTAATAAAAATTTAAATGGCCACATTTACAATCTAAAGAGGTTATTTCATTTAGGAGAAAAGGTAAGAGATTATAACTTTTAAATCTTTTGATTAGCTGAAAATATAAATGTTTCTCAATTTTAACCAATTAAAGGATTTGAAAGTTGTGGCCTCTCATCTTGTTCCTTATGAGTGCCACCAATGAATCTTAATTGGTGGATTAATTAAAATCATAGTTTTTAAATTATTTAAATACCAAAATATTAAGATTATAGATTTTATGTGATTATTTAAGTATTCATTAGAATTTAGAAGAGTTTATAAGTTACAAGAGTCTTATTAAATAAAAATCATAAAAATAGAATCATAATAAGTCTTAGAGGCAATTATCTTAGTTGGTTTAATATTTTTTTTTAATTGTAAGAATTAATATTTAATTATTGAGACCAATATCTACATTGGCCTTCTATCTACATGCATTATTCATTGAAAACTTATAAATATTACTTAGTAGGTAGAAGAAGCATGAAAAAAAAACTTTATATCCGTTTAGTTATTTATATAAAAAAATAAGATATTTAGTTGATTTAAATTTTTAGGGACATACAATTTGGAAGTTCATAAAATCTTCTAAAAAATTTTAGAAGCTTCCAAGTTAATGGAAGTTATTTGAGAAGCTTCCTAATTAGTGGAAGTAGCTCAAAAAGATTCATAGTTAGTCGAAGAAGCTTGAAAAGCTTCCAAGTTAGTAGAAGCTACTTAAAAAGCTTTTTAGATAGGGATATATATTGGAGTCAAGGTTAAAGAATTTTTCAATTTGAACAACACATCTTTTGGAGTTTTAGTTCATCTTTCTTGGTGTTGTTTGTCTACTCATCTATTTAATTTAAGTCTTTGTTAATTTTGTCTTAAAACCTTTTTCTAATTCAAGTCTTTTGTTTTGTATTCTTATGTCTTTGATAGTTTGTTGAAACTGCCCTCATGTTAAATATTAGAGTTAGATCTTTTTTGTTAGAGAGTAGATTATCCCTCTTCTTAAAGATATACAAGCATTTTAAAGATTTTAGATTATCCTCTTATAAATTGATATTTTCTTCATCACAATATTAGAGCTTTATCTCACTTATGAGAGACTGAATCATCCCTCTCTTTAAAGGTCTTAAAATATTTTAGAGGTTGCGAATTACACTGCTCTAAATTGATATTATCTTCTTATAGATTCATTTTTTCTTTCTCTTAGAATGGCTACACGTCAAGATAGTAGTATGATAAAATCTTTTGAGTCCAAGTTAGATGCCATTATAAGCGCTTTTACTACTTTATTTACAAAGACTATAAAGATTGAAGGAGTTGTTGCAAAACTTCATAACAATGCAACATTTGGAGTACTACAACTTAGACTGTATCCACCTCCAACTTCTGTGCTTGAAGATGCAATACTACCTATGTTGTGTCAAAAAAATCTCTCTGTTCAATAATGTAAGGAGTCTCGAGTTAGTCTTTAGGAGAAATATGATGGTATATATTGTTGTATTATATGTTGTCTTATTTAAAGATACACCAGGCACTTGGCTATAGAAGGTGGAGTTGTAGTTTAAAAGTATGCAAAACATCTTAAAATGTTTCATCCATGTAAGAAGAATGCAATTTGAATTTCAATTCAAAAGTGCTTATAGTCAATACAAAGTGCTCATAGACACTCTTCTTGATAACCTCAACTATACACTAACTCCAATTGCCTTATTTCTTTCACAATTAGACAACTTAGATTTTCTTTTGTAAATCCTAATCCTACTCAGTAAATTTTAGTAAGCTGTATTTCTTAATTTGACTATTTTTTTATTATAAATTTTTTTGCACAAATGCCACTATAAATCTTCTATATGCTTAGAAAATTTCAGCCTAATTCAACAAACAAATTGTGAAAAATTGTCCAAAAACTGCACTGATATCACTTAGCCGTCAACTTGAAAGTTGATGCAAATATTCTAGTAGCAATTTCTCCTTCTCTAACTATTAACTTCAGATCAAAACTAGTGTAAAGCTTGATTTCTAAGTCCTCTAATACTATGCAAAAATTAACCTTGTTTTAATTGATAGATCTCTGGATATTGCAAAATCCTAAACAATCCCAAATTACAAACTTCTGATATCTCTTTATACTAATGATCAAATATCTCTCGCCTGCATTATTAGATTAATACAAAATTTCATACATTCTTAGCACATCTAATCAACCACATATGATCAAATTTTTAATTGTAGATATTTCACCAATTATATAGACTAGCTAAGAATAATAGTTCTAATTTTATTATATAAAATCCAAATCACATATACAAACCTTGACTTTGAATAATGATTGCAAAGTCATCTCAAAACTTACAAAAATAAGTTTCATGCTTCTAGAATAAGCTTAAAGTTAGATCTCAAATCCTAGTCGCCAATCTCTATACAATCTCCTATTTTGCCTTCAATAGCTATTTTAGTAGTTGGAGGTCTTATTTCAATCCTATCTTGCAAACGGTGTCATATAGTGACATGGCCATTAGGTGAAAGAGAAAAGGAATAACTATAATACATAGGAGCTCAAGTAAAAATATTTGAGCAAATTATCTAAGAATTATAGATA
>JAWRVF010001943.1:0-32241 GCA_036785485.1 Physcomitrellopsis africana | reverse complement strand
AGTCCAACTTATCACAAGGACGAGTAGTCTTGATATTACGACAAAGTAATCATACCTTGTCTCCCACATTGAATTGTGGTTGTTCCTTGTGATATGCATCTGCATTTGTTTTTTGTCGTTCTTGAGCTTCTTTTAATTGCACCTTTATTACAGCATATAGCTTTGATAAACGATTTGCCAAATCTTTTGCTGTTGGATTATCAACTTTTAAAAAGTCAAAAGCATCAAGTTGTGGGTGATAACCATAATTAGAAAAGAAAGGTGTTTGTTGTATAGAAGAATGTATCGTATTATAATAAACAAATTTTGCCAATGGCAGAAGAGCTATCCAATCATCTTGTTGGTAGTTGATGGTACACCTTAAGTCCACTTTTAAGATCTTGAAAAGGGTTGTCCAAAATCTTGCCATAAATTGACTTCTCCTATCCAATATAATATCCTTGGATAACCCATGATAGCGATAGATATTATTAATGAAAAGCTTAGCTATTTCTTCACTTGTGATAGATTTTGTGCATGGCACAAAATATGCCATCTTGGTGAACCGATCTACTATCACAAATATAGAGTCATAAGATCTTGAGCTTGAAAGATCTGTGATGAAATCCATAGAAACAGAAGACCATGGTTGTTTTGGAATAGGTAATGGCTGAAGAAGCCCAAAAGATTGATGACGAGGAGTCTTTGATCTTTAGCAAATATCACATGATTGTACAAAGTCTTTGACTACCTTCCACATTTGAGGCCACCAAAAATCTCTTGATATAAGTTCCAAAGTCTTGTTGTATCCAAAATGTCGTGTCGTTAGAAAATCATGACGTGCTTGAAGAACACGTAAATGTGCTTCTCCTTCTGGAACATATAGACATCCTTCGAAATATAGTAGATTGTTCTTGAACTCGAATTTAGAAGAATCATGAGACTTGGAAGAATTATTCTTGATATTATGAACAAGAGGGTCTGAAGACATACTTGATTAAATTTGCTTGAGAAAAGTTGAATCAACGGTCAATGTTGATTTTATTGCTCAAAGATAAAACTGCTCTGGTTTCAAGAGAACCTTCTTTGTTGCTCAAAAGCTGCATTTCTTTCTTTTGGTACAAAAGAAGAACGTCTAGAAAAGGCATCAGACAAACCTTGTTGTTTTCCTGGCCGATAAGTGATAATGAATTTGAATCTTGACAAAGACATATTCCAATGAGCTTGACGACGATTCAACACGCATGCCTATATGAAATATTCAAGGTTCTTGTGATCCGTATACACGGTGACTGGATTCAAAGCGCCTTCTAGATAATGACGCCATTCTTGAAAAGAAACCACGATTGCAAGAAGTTCTTTGTCGTGGATCTCATAATTGATCTCGGTTGTCAAGAATTTTTTTGAATGAAAAGCTACTGGATGAAGTTTGTCATCTGTTCCCATTTGTGACAAAATTGCACCCAAGGCAAAGTCTGATGCGTCTGTTTCCATAAAAAATGCCTTGGAAAAATCTACACGATACAGGATTGGTGCAGAAACAAACAATGTCTTCAAAGCTTCAAATGCTGCTTCCGCTTCTTGATTCCATTGGAGTTTGTCTTTACAAGTCAAACGTGTAAGTGGAGCCGCAACACGAGAGAAGTCTTTGATGAAGATCCGATAATAATTGGCGAATCCCAAAAAACATTGGACATCTCTTACCGTCTTTGGAATCTTCCAATTCATGATTGTTTCGACTTTCTTAGGATCCATCATGAGACCATCATTTGAAATGATGTATTCTAAGAAATCAACTTGAGTAGTATGAAATACACACTTTTCCATCTTGGCGTACAATCCCGCATCTCTAAATTTTTGTAATACTTGACGAACATGTATTTCATATTCTTCTATATTCTTAGAATAGATCAAAATGTCTTCTAAGTAGTAGATGACAAAATTGTCTAAGAACTCACGAAAAACATCATTCATGAGATGTTGAAAAGTAGCTGGTATATTTGTAAGTCCAAAAGGCATGACATTATATTCAAAATGTCCGTACCTGGTTCAAAAAGCAGTTTTCCATTCATCTCCTTCTTTGATGCGTACTAGATTGTATGTTCCTCTTAGATCTATTTTTGTATAGATCCTAGCTTGATTCAACTAGTCGAGGAGTCCTGATATTAAAGATAATGGATATTTATTCTTGATTGTGATCTTGTTGAATCCTCGATAGTCAACACACATCCGCAATGATCAATCTTTTTTCTTCACAAATAGATATGGAGCTCCTGCTAGAGATTTAGAATGATGTATGAAATTCTTGGCCAAATTCTCGTCAATATACGCCTTGAGTTCAGCCAATTCATCTTGTGATAAACTGTAGATTGGTCCAAATGGTGGCTGAGTTCATTCTTTAAGGTTGATTGAACAATCATATGGACGATGCTCTGGAAGAATATCTGCATTTTTTTTTTCAAAAACGTCTTGATAATCTTGATACTGACTTGGAATGCTACTTGAGGTCTTTCCATCATTGGAAATAGGTGTAGCATAAATGACAAAAGGTGATCCTTCTTCTGCAGCATGCAAGAAAGCTCTTACACCTACAAACGCAGGTTTAATTCTACTAGACTTATAATTTCTTAGTTGATTGTTAGCTATACTTTTAAAAAAGTTCAGAGTACGAGAAATCCAATCTATTCAAGGGTTGTATTTTTTTAACCATGATAGACCTAGAATAACTCGAATAGAGGGAGATCTAATTATGTTGAAAATTACGTAACTATTATGGCCATTTATTACTACATCCAGAGGAAGTGTTTCATGAGTGACATCTTCAGAAGATAAAGGACGACCATCTATGACTTCTATGTGTACGGGTTTAGATTTTTGTACTATCTGTATTCTATGACTTTTAGCAAATTCTTCATCTAAAAAACAAGCCGAGGCTCTCGAATCTATTAAAGTAGAGGCTTTGTAATTATTAGGTTCTAAATACACATCTATTATAAAACAAGGAGATGGTTGTGAGGAGAGGATAGGACCTTCATTAGAAATTGTACAAGATCCCAGCCGCACGGTTCTTATTGTGGCTGGACAAACTCGTTTTCCAACATATTGTCTTCTTTGACAGACGTACTCTCATCTTGTGGTTGCATCGTTTCTTTGGACAATTTTGAGCAGTGTGTTTAGGTTCTCCACAATACAAGTATAATCCTTCTTAACGACGTCGAGTCTTTTCTTGTTCAGTAAGCGGCTTGAAACGTATAGCATCAATTTGCATATCCTCAACTTCTGAAGGTACATATTGAGAAGTCATTGGTACTGCCACTGAATTATAATATCGCTGAGGTTCTCTTGTACGACTTTCAGATCTAAATTCAAAAAGCCAATTATCACACTTCACCGCAAAGTCTATTACTTCACTCAATGTTTGAGGATCGGATAAGTTCAACATCAATTTCTTCACTTCATATTGTAATCCGTAGAGAAACTGATTGATGAGTGCAGCATTGTCCCACTTGATATCGATTGCTAGTTGTCAAAATTGTGAAGCATATAATATCACTGATTGATTGCCTTGTCGTAGGATACAAAGCTTGTTGGTTGCAACACGAGTTGCATCGTGTTCTCCATACATAGATCAAAATTTTATTAAGAAAGCTTCTAAATTATCCAATATTGGATCACGTCGTTCCAAAAAAGATGAAAACTAAGATAAAGTAGAACCTGAAAGTAGTGTACCAATAAATCTGACTTGTGATCCTGGAATTGGAAAACTTTGCGGTTGCAATTCAATCACCAGTTGGACTTGGTTGATGAATCCTCGAAACTTAGATCTTGTGCCATCAAACTTCTCAGGTAGACCAATTTTTGGATCTCTGATGCTTGGACGATGTTCCAATGTAGGAGGAATTATATGGCTTGGTGTAGATGTTGAAGCAGCTCCAACCATATCTATATCTTTATTATTTGGTAACCTTGTTGCTCCTTGTGGAGGTACAGTGAGTTGATGCATTGCAAGCATCAATTCCCTCATTTGCTCTTGCATTTGTGCCATTGCACTCTTCATTTCGGCAAGCTCGGCTATGATAACACTTCAAAAAATATATAACACTACTCGAGATAAATAATAGGGAGAACAAAAAAAACACTAGGAATAATATCAATTTAGAAGAAGGTAATCCGCAACTTCTAAAATGCTTGTGTCTTATCAAGAGAAAAAGGGTAATCTACTCTTAAATCAAGACAAGACAAAGCTATGATATTATAAGTGTACTCTTGTCAATCTATCAAGGATATAAACTAGAAAAAGATGTATAATCTAATAAAAATTATATCAAAGTAAAGTCACAAAATAAGAATAAGAAAGTATGTATATTCAAAGAAAAACTAGAATGGCTATTGCCAAAGACTGAAAACATGAAGACTCTTGAAACTAGACTAGGATCAGGAAAGGAGTTGACAAGAGTGAAGAGGGCTTCACTCTTGCCTCTATAAATACTATCTAACTAAGAGCTACGTTGTCGTGAAGTAAATACATTCATATATAGAAACCTAACTTAATTATCTTTTCTTCAATATTTTATTAAGTTCTTTCTTTCTTCTTACCAATCTAAGTTTTTTTATATAGTTTAAGAAAAATTTCTCACTTTCTTTCTTTTTCTTTAGTTAAAATTTTACCTTATCTTTAATCTTAACTTTAACTTTGATCTAGCCTTGAAACTTTCTTTTATTTCTTTTATCTTTTTTTTTCAATCTTAGATTTTAGTAAATTCAGGGTTATATTTGTAGATATAAGGAGTTTTGACTTTGAGATTGAATTTAGGATTTACCAAGGATAAATAGTAGATTTGGATGTCAATAGTCGGCTACCATTAATAGTGCTGACTTGGAGGATTAGATTTGGGGTTTTTATAACTTTAAACTATTAATTGTTGACTTGGACTTTGAAGACCTTGGCTGCGACTTCTTTGACGAGCTCGGAGGAGAAGAAAAAGGGGTTTTTTGGCAAAGGCAGAGAGGTATTCAGGGAGAGCGTCTTCTTGGCATGAGTTTAGGTGGTAGAAACGCAGGATTCGGAGCTTAGATGAGAGAGATATGCTTGTTTGAACTTAGACTACTAATATGACACCTACTGTCACTTTTCAGGGGGTATTAGAAGTTTTAAGATACTAGCAAGAAATCTGAAAGTTGGGTCAGAAACTAGACTTCAAGCTACACATTTTACGTCCAAGAATTGATAGAAATGAGTTCAGGTTGAGTGAGATATGGCTAGTTAAACCCAGCAATCTAAACTGGGTTTTTGAAGAAGTTAGATAAATAGAAGGATTTGCTTTAAGCTAGAACTTGAGTTTCAAGAAGAATTCGAAGCTCATTTTTTGTGTACATATTATTTATACTATAAAGAGTCTATGTCTAAAATCTCATGTCAATTGAAACCTTGATTAGGGAGTAATGGCAAATTTGTTCTTGGGTGCCTAGGGTTTTGACTTTTAAAGGTATCTGCCAAGGATTTGGTGATATCTAACGATCGGCAATGAATTCATAGCTCAAATTTTATGTGATGAGAATCAAAGGTATGAGTTATGTTTTCCCAAATTTTGAGCTTATTTGAACGGCTAGATCTTCAATTATGAATTTTCAAGTTTCAGGTTGAAATTTGACTTCTAAAAGTATCTGCCAAGGATTTGGTGATATCTAATGATCGGCAATGAATTCACAGCTCAAAATTTATGTGACAAAGATCAAAGGTATGAGATATGTTCTCCCAAATTTTGAGCTTATTTGAACAGTTGGATCTTAAATTATGAATTTTCAAGTTTCGGATTGAAATTTGACTTCTAAAAGCATCTGCCAAGGATTTGGTGATATCTAATGATCGACAATGAATTCACGGCTCAAAATTTATGAGACAAAGATCAAAGGTATGAGATATGTTTTCCCAAATTTTGAGCTTATTTGAATAGTTGGATCTTAAATTATGAATTTTCAAGTTTCTGATTTGGTTTTACTTATATAATTACTTGCTAATATTTTGATGATATCTGGTGATCGGTAATGAATTTGCGGTTGAGAATTTTTGTGAAGATGACTAAAGAAGTGAATTCTATGTTTCCAAAATTTGAACTTATATAAACGGCTGGATTTTGATTTATAAATTTCCAAGCTTCTAGTTTGTTGATTTATTATACACATGGTTTTGTGGCTATAAAAGAAAAGTTTAAAAAAAAAAGTTTGTGCATATTGGATCCAACTTGATTGTAAAGAGGGACCTTGCGTCTACCTGAAGCGGACTTTCGCCACGACAACGTGGCGGTATTCTATAAGATCTCATACATGTGTCTAATTTGCAAGACACGTGTCAAACTTGCATGAGAAGTTTTTCACATGTGCGCCACGTACTTGGCTTGTTCCGCAAGCTACCAACATGTGTGACACATGGCTAGCTTGTTCTACAAGCTACCAATATGTGCGCCATGTGGCTACCTTGTTGACCAAGTTTCTTACCTACTAATCACCTATAGACATATATAGGTCCATAGGTTTTAGAGCCTTCTTTTACACCATATTCTAGTCGATGGTTTACAGTGCCTAAGAAAAATGGATCATTATGATTTATTCAAGATATGCAACTAATAAATGTAATGACTATGAAGAATGTAGGAATTGGACCAATAGTAGATGAATTTGCTGAAGCATTTGTAAGAAAGACAATCTATTCAATGGATGATTTGTATTTAGACTATGACTAATTTCAACTTGCAATACAGAATAGAGACATGACAATGATGTAAACACCACTTAGATTAGTTAGAATGTATATTCTTCCTCAAGGTGCTATCAATTCAATAGCAAATATGATGAATGGGATGAACAAGGTGTTAAGAGATTTTATTCTTGAGAAGACTATGCCTTTTTTAGATGATATTTCTATAAAAGGATGCAAGGAAGAAGACAAGGATGAAACTTTAGATAAGAGAGGATGTCGCAAGTATATTATTGATCATATACAAGATTGTGAAAATATATTGACTTGGCTTGAAGAACTTCATCTTATATTATTGGATGCAAAATCCATGTTTGGAGTACAAGAAGTTGTAATTGTTAGACATTTATGTAGATTTTATGAAAAGAAACCGGTGTTGTGTTGCAGCACGTTTATATAGTGAAAGGTATAGATAAGAGCAATTTATATTTAATACTTGATTATCTTAGTTCAATAGGAACTTAAGATACTTAAAAAAAGGATTATGGAAGCCTCTTAGATTATTTTCTTGTTTTAATAGCTAACACATAAAAGTTAGTTGTTAAAGTTTTCTTCTAGGCTATACAAACTCTTTTACTGATTTTGAAAAGCCATAAGTTAATTAGAATAGGATAGAAAAAGAAAATAGTTATTATGGTTGATATTAGAATTAAGTTGAGAATAGGATTTAACTTAAAAATCCTTAAATTTAGTTGAATTGATACCTAAGGAAAGACTGGATATGAGACAGGGTCGAAATCAGACCTCTAGGGACAAAAATGACCGCCGAAGGCAAGAGAAGGGGACATTCGAAGATTGGTGATTAAGGTTGGATAGCTAGCTTGAAAGGGGTTCCAAAGGCGTTTAGCTCGCAACCATAAGGTTTTGGAAGACTTAGCAATCGCTATTCAAAGTCAGGGTTTGTACTGGTGATTTGGGTTTTTATATAAGACAATGATGGCTTGCATTGTTGAGTGATTCGTAAAATTTGTGAAGCATCTACAGTTCAAAATTTGATATTGTCTGGATTGTTGGTTGTGCTAAGTGTATACAAAGTTTTGTGTTAGTCTAGCAATACAATCAGGAGATATTTGAGTTTTGATATAAAGGGTTGTCGGAAGTTGGCAGTTTAGGGTTGGATAGGATTTCTTTGACAACTAAAGATCTACAAATTGGATTAACGTAATTTTAAGTATGCTCATAGAAGACTTATAGGTTGAGCTACACACCAAGTTTGAGCTGAAGTTAATAGTGAAAGAAGGAGAAATCACCAGTGGAATTTCTGCATTAGTCTTCAAGTTGGCAACCGAGCGTCATCAGTATGCTTTTTTGGGCGTTTTCTTGCAATCTGTAAGTTGGATTGGACTAAGTTTTTTTGAGCATGTAAAAGGCTTATACTAGCATGTGTGTACAAAATTTCACACTAAGTGGAAAGTTCGATTAAAAATTATAGCTTGTTGAAGCTCACTGATTAGAGTTAGGACTTATAAACAAAAATAAAAATTACTTAATTATAACGGAAATAAGGTAATTGGGATATATGTAAGATTGATTTTACTAAGAGGAGTGTTTTTAAAAACTTTTGAATTGAAGCTCAATTTATATTCCTTATATATGGATGAAACATATTAGGATTTCTTGAATATTGGCAAACAGTACTTTACCTTCTACAACCAAGTGCCTTGTGCATTCCCAACCAAGACAACACATAATACGACACCGGATCCAACTAGGGTTGATGCAATTAGAAGAATAAAAAAAGATTGTAGTTTTTTAACAAAGGTATGAAAGTTTTTGGATGCATGTGTATTTTATTCATATTTGGATTTTTCACTATGCTCACATAATAGATCCATTGTATAAATTATTGTGCAAAGGTTATAGGTTTAAATAAGAAGAAAACATATCAAAGCAATGCAAAGATTGAAGGATTTACTGACATCACTTCTAATGTTGAGAAAAATTAATTATAAGTATAATAGACCAGTGATTCTTAGAGTGGATATTAGTCCAATTGCTATTGGATGGATTGTAGATTAGGATGATTCAAATAGACATAGGTTTGGAGTTTGATTTGGAGCTAAGGTTTTAAGTACTTGCTAGCGTGCACATTTACAAGTAAAAAGGGAATTATGGGGAGTTATTTCAGCTATAAAAGCTAAAAAAGATTATTTCATTGTGGCAATGGTGGTGATTGAAATAAGTTGTTTTCTTTTATTTGGAATGATTAATAATTGTACAACATTGGATATTGCAATATTGAGATGGATTACTTATATTTAGTCATTAAATCCAAAATTTAGGTATGTTGTAAGAAAAGACAATCCGGTAGCAGATATGCTATCTTGAACAAAATATGATGGAAAAAATGAGATAATTAAAATTATTGATCATATGATTACAAAGTTTTATTTAGTTTCATAATTAAATAAAGAAGATGAGCTATTTCATGAAAAAAATTATGAAAGAGAGTTATTGGATATTGGACATTATTTGAACATATTAACCAAGCATACTGATTGGTCAATTAAAAAATTTAAACAAATAAAAAAAAAAGCATACAAATTCATATTATAAGGAGGATTTCTATAGAAGAGGCCAAAATCAAATATTAGAATGCCACAACAAGTAGTAGGTACCAAAGGAGATCAATAAAAAGTATTCAAGGAATTTCATGATAGTTTATGAATGGGGCATAAAGGAATTTGGGCTACTTTTGCTAAATTGAAGGAACAATATTGATAGAAGAATATGTATCAAGATGTGACTTTATTTATAGAATCTTGTATAACTTATCAAATATATTCAAATATACATCATTGAGATGGTCTACATCCAACATATCATGTGGCTATTTATTTTAAATGGATTGTGGATTTGGTTATTATATCAATAGAATTATGGCAAATGAGGTATTTAATTTTGGCTTGTAAAGATTTATCAAATGAAGTGGAAGGCAAGGCATTAAGAACAAAGTCTACAAAAGGAATCTATAAATTTTTATTTGAGGATGTTATTTGTCACTATGGATGTATGGAAAAGATCATTGTAGATCGTGGAGAATTAAATATACATGAAGCTCGTGAGTTCTTTAAGAGATGTGGAATTAAATTATCATTGACTATTGCTTATAATCTAGAGGGGAATACAAAGAGTGAATGTAGACATCCACCAATTATAAAAGCCTTGGTTAAAGCTTGTAATGGAAAAATAAAGGAATGGCCTTAATTTTTACTTTATGCATTATAGACTGATCAAACAACACATAGTTCAATGACGGGATATATGCCAATGGAATTCATGATAGGTTAAAAACCTATTATACCAATTAAAGAAAATATTCCAACTTAGGATATATTACTTTAGGAAGATGACTTAACAAGAGAATAATTATTAGCTATTAGAATTCAGCAACTTGAACAAAGATTAGAAAGTGTGGAATTAGCATTAAAATTATTATAAGAGGCAAGACTAAAGAATAAGGCTCGATTTGATAAACAACATCAATTGAGGGTAAGAGTAATTGAAGAAGGTGATTGGATACTTATTTATGATAGCAATTTGAATAATTTGTATAATATTTTATAAAAGTTTTTAAATTATTGATTTGGATTATATATAATAATAATAATCTATGACAATATCACATAATATCACAAATATTAGATTTATTCTAGTATATATCTAATTATTATATATTAATAGAAGTAAATAAAATAAATTTGATAATATCTTAGAAAGAAGCTTCTTAGAAGCTTCATAGATACGGAATCACCTTTATATATGTCTGTAGGTAATTTAAGGATTTAAAACTTGGTCAATAAGCTAGCCACGTGTTGCACATATTAGTAGCTTATGGAATAATCTAGCCATGTGTTGCACATGTTGGTAGCTTGCGGAACAAGCCAAGTACGTGATACATATGTGGAAAACTTATCTTTTAAGTTTGATACGTGTCTTGCAAATTAGACATGTAAAGATGGTCCTATAGAATACTACCACATAGTTTTTAGATAGATACTATAAATAGAGACAAGAGTGAAGCCTTCTTCACTCTTGTCAATTCTTCTCTTGCTTCTAGTCTAATTCAAGAGTCTCATGTATTTTCTAATCTTTGGCAATAGCCATTTCAATTTCTTTTTAAATATATATACTTCTTTATTTGTACCTTATTATTTTTCTTTGACATAGTTTTTACTAACTTATGCATCTATTTTAATTTGTGTCTTTGATAGATTGACAAGAGTGAAGTTATAATATCAGAGCTTTAACTCTTCTTGATTAAGAGTAGATTATCCCTATTTCTTGATAGGATATAAGCATATTAGAAGTTGTAGATTATCCACTTCTAAATTGATATTGTTCTTAGAATTTTTTTCTTTATTCTTGAGTGTTTTATTTTGTAGTGAGAGTAGACATCTTTTTCCTTTTTTATTGTGATATCATGACAGAGCTTGCTAAATAAAAAGTACAATGGCACAAATGCAAAAGCAAATAAGAGAATTAATGCTTGCAATGCATCAATTCAATGCACCACCACAAGGATCAACAAGATTAATAGGAAGTGAAGATATAGAGATGATTTGAGCTGCTTTGGACCATACTATTTCACCTAAGATTGAATATCATTTAAGCATCAAAGAACCAGAGATTAGTTTGCCGGAGAAGTTTGATAGTACCAAATCTAAGTTTTGAAGATTCATCAATCAAGTACAACTAGTGATTGAACTTGAACTCCAAAGTTATCCAACTTAGGGATTACAAGTCAAGTTTATTAGAACTCTACTATCAAGTTTAGCTTTATCATGGTTTTTGTTCTTTTTTAAACGACACGGTCCAATATTGGATAATTTAGAGGCATTTTTAGCAAAATTTTGATCTATGTATGGAGAACATGATGTAATTTGTGTCGTAACCAACAAGATCCATATCTTGCAATGAGACAATCGATCAATGACATCATATGCTGCACAATTTTGACAATTGATATCAATTAGGATGATGCTGTGCTTATTAGCAATTGACACTAATTAGCAATTGATACTAATTAAAATGATGTTGTACATATTAGTCAATTTCTCTATGGATTACAATATGAGGTAAAGAATATGATACTCAGCTTATTTGATCCTCAGACATTGAGTTAAGCAATTGATTTTGCTGTAAAGTGTGATAAACAATTTTTTAGATTTTGATCAAAAAGTTGCACAAAGAAGCCCCAATGTTACTACAATGTAATAGCAACATCAACGTCTTTTCAATACATCCATTCACAAGTAGAAGACATGCAAATTGACATGGTACATTTTAAACTTCTTACTGAATAAGAAAATACTCGTCGTTGTCATGTTGTGATACGATTATATGGTGAAACTATGACTAAAAATGATTTTTCAATTAATACTCAATTATCTTAGTTCAACAAGAATTCAATATATTTTAACAAGGTTTTTATGAAAGCCTCTTAGTTTATTTTCTTCACTTAATAGCTAGTAGATAAGAATTAGTTAGTAATTTTATCTTCTAGGTTGTAGTAATTCTTTTACTACTTTAGAAAGGCCATAAAAAAATAAAAATATAATAAAAAGGATAAATCACTAGTATGATTGATATTAGGGTTAAGTTGAAGGTAGGATTGGACTACAAAATCCCTAGGATAGATTAGATTGATAACCAAGGGTTGGGAGTTTGTAGGACAGGGTCGAAATCAGACCTTTGGCTACTAAAACGGTTACCTAGGGCAAATATAGAGTCTTTTGGCAAATCAAAAGATGGAATTAGAGAGAAGACTTAAGAGGTTTTGCATAGAAGTTGATTGGAAGTGATTTGGATTAGAAATTATTTAAAATAGCTTTGCAAAGTCAGGGTTGTTTTCAACAACTTGGGATTTTATGAAATAAAATAGGGTTGATATTTTAGGCAATTTCAAAAGTTTTGTAGTAGATCCGTAGTTGAAAATTTGTGGATTTTTGGATATTGTTGTTGTTAATGTGTATTATGAATTTGAGCTAAATCTAATAGTTTAGTTGTACGTAATTGAGGTTTAAGTGGGTCAAGGTCTTGGAAATTAAGTTTTGAGGGTCAGTTAGGATTTTTGAGATCTTGAGCAATCTCCCAATTGGATTGGAGTGAAATTTGTGTATGTAGATAGTAGACTTGTTTTTCTATGCACATATAAAATTTGAAAGCAATTGAATGGTGTGAAAGGGAGATTTAGATACTAGAATATTGGCATCAAGATTGGAGAAAGAGGCCGGCCGTCACCCATGCAAATTTATGGATTTTTCTTCTTTTTGTGAAGTTAGATCTTCTTCAAACTTAATGTGCTTGTTTTCAACTTAATTAATAAGATGTGTGCAAAATTTCAATCAAAATCAATAATTTATTTGGTAGTTGTTGAGGTTCTAAAACTGCCTTAGGATTTTCTTAGGGTTTGATTAGGATTCGATTAAGGTTAGTTAGGATTTGTTTTAGGATTTATTAGGATTGATTAGAATTTAGTAGGATTTTTTTTAGAATTTAGTAGGATTTATTTTAGGATTTTTTTGAATTTGATCAAGGTTGACTAGTGTTTAATTAAGGTATGATTAAAGACTATTTAGAGATTGATTAGAGAAGTTAGGACTAGTTATTGTTGCGTATTTCCCTTTTATCTTCCACAGCCAGGTGCTCGGAGCATTCTCAAAAGTAAGACTTCATGACATACGACATCGTCGTCAAGAAGGATTGTGTTTATATTATGGAAAACCTAAGCACACTACTTAACATTGTCCAAAGAAATAATGCAACCACAAAATGAAAAGTACGGTTGTCAAAGAAGACAATATGTTAGAAAATGAATTTGTCCAGCTACAATAGGGACCGTGGAGCTGAAATCTTACACAACTTTTAGTAAAGGTCCTATTCTCTCCTTAGAACCTTCTCTTTGTTTCATAATAGATATCTATTTGGGACCTAAAAATCACAAAACCTTTATTTTATTAGATTTAGGAGTCTCAGCATATTTTTTAGATAAAAAATTTGTTGAAAATCATAGAATACCTTCAATACAAAAAACTAAATTCATACATGTAGAAGTCATAGATGGTCTCTCGTTATCTTCTGAAAATGTTACTCATGAAAATCTTCTTATAAATATAATAATAGATGGTCATAATAGTTGTATAGTCTTTAATATAACTAAATCTCTTTCTAATCCTGTTATTTTAGATTTATCATGGCTAGAAAAATATAACCCTTGAATAGATTGAATCTCTCATAGATTTGACTTTTCTCAAAGCACTAATAAGAGTCCTATAAATCAAGTAACAAACCATAAGCCTAGTACAGCAAAATCCGTACTTATAAGCACAAAAGCTTTTATGAATGAAGCAAAAGAAGGATCATCTTTTGCTATTTATGCTACACTCATTTCTAATAGTGGAAGGACTTCAAGTAGCATTTGAAGCCAATATCAAGATTATCAAGACATTTTTGAGAGGAAGAATGTAGACATTTTTCTAGAACATCGTTCATATGATTGCTCAATTGATCTCAAAGAAAGAACTCAACCTCCATTAAGATCAATCTATAGTCTATCCCAGAATAAATTGAATAAATTCAAGAAATACATTCATGAGAACTTGGCCAAGAATTTTATACATCATTCAAAATCCCTAAGAGGAGCTCCTATCTTATTTATAAAGAAGAAAGATGGATCATTATGGATGTGTAGATTATCGAGGATTCAACAAGATTACCATCAAGAATAGGTATCTTCTACCTTTGATATCTGAACTTCTTGATCAATTGAATCAAGCCAAGATCTATACAAAAATAGATCTAAAAGGAGCATACAACCTAGTACGCATTAAAAAAGGTGATGAATGGAAGACTACATTTTAAACAAGGTATGGATATTTTGTCATGGACATAGAATACGAACAAGAAATCTAAACAAAGAGTTAAAGAAAAACTGATAAGAGCTAGATTATATCAGATGAGTACAAGAACAACACCAGAGAAGTGAGTTAGAGCTCCAAGAGATGTGTTGTCAAGACTGAAGAACTCTTTAGCCTCGACTCTAATATATATTCCTACTTAGGAAGCTTCTTAAGCAACTTCCACTAATTAGGAAGCTTCTCAAGCAACTTTTGCCAACTAGGAAGCTTTTCTACCAACTTGGAAGATGCTAGAAGGTCTTGGAGAGTTCTAGGATCTTTCTAGAATATTTTAAAAGGTTTTAATAAGTATATCTTTGACATCACCTCCTCCTCTAGCTTCAAGGTCTCCGAGAAGCCATTTGAGATGTATACTCACAAACGTAGGAAATCAAAAATTTGTTGCATAGTCTCTGCAATATACTCCAGCTGTCGTTCATGAGGCAGATGATTTATGGGCCTTTGTAGCCACCAATAATGACCAACACCTTCCACTTGAGACCATGCTTGAACTTTTGTATCTTCATTGTGGAAACAACCTGAAAATATTGCTTCGCCACTACTTGCATGAGCTGGTTCAACTTCAAAGATAATTATAAGTCACCTGCTACTTGATATTCTTCAACATCTTCTTGGCTCTTTTAATTCTTCATCTTGAGGTCGACGCCGTGAGCTATTCGGTTGACATGGTACTACTAGTACAATATCTACATTCTCACTAGCCATATCTAAATACACCTTGATATTAGATATCTTAATACTACAAAATACAACAAGTTATGTTTTAATAAGACCTAGATCTCTTTTCTATTCATTTCTCTAAAGAAGGCTTCATCTTCATGCTTTGTTAATAGCGAGCTTTTGATTTATTAGGATATCGTCAATGGAATTTCCATACCTTTTGCGACGGATTGGCGAGATTTTCAGCCGGTTCTCATATTCGTTCATTAATATCGTAGTCGCTCTAATGCACAAAGTACTCTAATTTATTCCATCTTCACCGTGAATCTAGTATCTTTTTCACCTCATATTCTTTGTTATTTTTAATTTCTATATTAGGTGGCGGATATTGCACTCTTCGAAGAAAAGACGATTCTCGATAAGACTCTAACAGAGAAACATGAAAGACAGGGTGTACCTTCATAGCAGCTAGTAACTCTAAGTGGTACGCCACATGATTGATCTGCTTCTGGATAACAAATGGTCCCAATCTCCGATAGTCCAACTTATCACATCGTCACTTGGTCTTGATATTCTGTCGAAGCAGCCATATTTTATCTCCAATTTTGAAATTAGGTGCCTGATTCTGAAATTTATCCACGGATGCTTTGTAAAACTCTTGGACGATTTGTAATTGAAGCTTCAATGTGGTTTGAAGCTCTAATAGCTGTTGCACCAATCCTTCAGCTGCTGGGTTGTTATTCGCTGATGAACTCAATAGATCAAGCTTCGGATGGTATCCATAGTTGAAAAAGAATGGTATTTTTTGAGCCGACCCATGAAGGGTATTGTTATATGCAAACTCGGCTGGCGGTAGATATGCAATCCAATCATCTTGGTGATAGTTGATGCTGCATCGTAAATACTATTCCAAAACTTGATTCATCCGTTCTGTTTGGCCGTCCGTTTGAGGATGGAATGCCAAAGAAAGCTTGATGTCCACCTTCAATATTTTAAAAAAAGATCTCCAAAACTTTGATACAAATTGGGTTCCTCGATCCGACACGATGTCATTTAGTAGACAATGATATCAATACATATTATCAAAGAAGAACCTTGTTGTGTCTTTGCTTGACGATGTCTTCTTGCAAGGGATAAAATGTGCCATCTTCGTAAGTCGATCCACCACAACAAAGATGCTATCAAATGAATTCGATGGCGGCAGATCTGTAATAAAGTCTATAGAAACTGAAGACCATAGATGACGCGGAATAGACAATGGCTGTAGAAGTCCATAAGGGCGATGCCGAGGATTCTTGGGTCTTGAACAAATGTCACAAGAGAGCACAAAATCTTTTATATCCTTCCACATTTGGGGCCACCAAAAATCTTGAGAAATGAGTTCCAAGGTCTTGTTGAATCCGAAATGTCCTACAGCTGGAAAGTTATGACAAGATTGAAGGACTCAAAGTCGTATTGGCCCTTTTGAGATATACAGTTGCTCCTCAAAGTATAAGAGATCTCTTTCAACCTTGAACTTGTCATCATCAATACGCTGCTTGATATCAAGGACTATTGAATCTTCAATGGTCGCAGCACATACCTGGTTGAGAAAGTCGACATCAATTGGCACAACAGTAGCACAAATCCTGAATTGCTGTGGCTTTAATAATGTTGTACACTGTTGATCAAGCGTTGCTTCTCCAACCTTCAGTGCAAGATATGATCTTCTTGATAAGGCATCGGATAGACTTTGCTACTTTCTAGGTCAATAAGTAATAATAAAGTCAAACTTAGATAGCGACATATTCCATCGAGCTTGACGACGGTTTAGAACTTGAGCCGACATGAAGTACTCCAGATTCTTGTGATCCATATATACGGTCATCGGATGCACAGCTTCTTCGAAGAAGTGATGCCACTCTTGGAAAGAATCCACTATAGCAAGGAATTCCTTATCATGAATCTCATAGTTGATCTCAACCATAGAAAACTTCTGTAAATAGAATGCAACCAGATGAAGCTTATTGTCGATGCCCATCTGTGAAAGTACGGCTCTTAAAGCAAAATCCAAAGCATCGGTTTCTAAATAGAAAGCCTTTGCAAAGTTTGGGTATATCAAGATTGGAGCTGCAGTAAATGCCATTTTAAGATTTTGAAATGCTTTTTCCACCAGAAATTCTCATTCGAGCTTATCTTTACATGTTAATCGAGTGAGTGGAGCAGCAACTTGAGAATAATTCTTAATGAAGATTCGATAGAAGTTAGCAAAGCCAAGAAAACATTATACGTCTCTAACCGTCTTTGGAACTTCCTAGGACACAATTGCTTCCACCTTCTTGGAATCCATCTTCAAGTCTTCTGTAGTCGCAACGAATCCTAAAAATTCCATCTCAGTTTGGTGAAATAAGCACTTTTCCAACTTGGCATAGAGTCCTCGATCACATAATTTTTTGAATACCAAACAAACATGCTTCTTATGCTCTTCTTCGTTCTCAAAAAATATCAAGATATCATCTAGATAGATGACAACAAAGTTGTCTAGATATTCTCAAAAAATATCATTCATCATGTGTTGAAAGATTACCAGAGCATTGGTAAGACCAAATAGCATGATATTATACTCAAAATGACCATACCTTGTACGAAAAGCTGTCTTCTATTCGTCTCCTTCTTTGATTTGCACAAGGTTATAAGCTCTCCTTAAATCAATCTTTGTAAAGATCTTTGCACGTCTAAGTTATTCCAAAAGATTAGAGATCAAAGGTAATGGATAGCGATTCTTCTTTGTCACCTTGTCGAGACCTTGATAGTCCATACACATCCGTAGTGAGCCATCCTTCTTCTTCACAAATAAGATTGGTGCCCCAGCTGGTGACTTTGAATGACAAATGAAGTTCTTGGCTAGATTCTCGTCAATATATTTCCGCAACTCAGCCAATTCTATTTGCGATAGGTTGTAGATTGGACCAAAAGGTGGTTGTGCTCTTTCTTATAATTCTATAGCACAATCATATGGTCGATGTTCTGGTAGCATGTCAGCATTCTTCTTTTGAAACACGTCTTGAAAATCCTTGTATTGTTCCAGTATACCTGCTGTTGAAATCTGCTCTCTACTAGTTGGAGTCACATAAATGACCAATGGTGTGCCTTCCTTGCACGATCTTACAAACGTTCTTGCTCCAATGAACAATGATTTTTTGGTTTGGGGTCTTCTTCCAGGCTTGTCCTTAGGTTGTTCTATAGGATTTGTTAATTATTATCAAATTTTCGTCAAGAATTTTTTTCAAGTTGTAGTTCTATTTACACGCTTAATTTGTAAAGACAAACTCGAGTGGACTAAAGAAGCAAAAGCATTGTTTGAGGCTTTGAAGATAGTTTTTATTTCTACACCAATCTTGTATCGCGTTGACTTTTTCAAGGCATTTTTTATGAAATCAGACGCCTCAGACTTTGCTTTGGAGGTAGTACTATCACAAATAAGAAAAGATGACAAACTCAAACCAGTAGCTTTCTATTCTAAGAAATTTTTAGCAACAGAGATCAATTATGAAATCCATGATAAAGAACTTCTTGTAATTGTGGATTCTTTTCAAGAATGGCATCATTATCTAGAAGGCACTTCTAGTCCAGTCACCATTTTTGTACGCCGTGATTTTTTATTTGGAAATACACTGGATACTTGGTTGTAGAGAATTCACTTGAAAACTATTAGCAAAACTCTAACAAATGATTTATCCTTAATAAAAAAGACAAATAATACAAAAATATTACAAAAGAGAAGTTGTATAGATAAAATCCTCTTGTATTCAAGTAGGTTTGTACAAATGGGTTCAAATTTCCACAAAACTCCTTCAAAACTTTGTTCATTCGCAAAGACTTATTTCCTACTAAACTTTACAGTTCAATAAGTCTTGATTTAATAATTTAATTTCTATAAAATTTACTTCAAAGTATAGACAATCCTCTTAAAGCCCATTGGGCATGATTTTTGGCCAATTAGAATAGAGATTTCTATCATCCACCTCTATCCATCCACATGGATGGCCAAATTACCTTTTTTATACTAAAAATCTTTTTCTAATCCTTCTTTTTATAAGATTTACATACTTTGTGCTTTAAGCATCAAATAAAAGAAGCAAATAAGATCTTAAGGATCACCAATGTCTAACAAAGGTGGCTTAAGATATATATAAGTTATTGTCAATATAAATCAACGTCAAAATCACTACCAAAAAAAAAATAAGGTTGTATAAACCTCATTAATAGCCCTATTAAGTAGATTCTTTTAAAACTAATAACCTAATTACATCTTATAATCAATGAAATCCATTATTATAGCTTTCACTTAATTGCATAATAAATTATGTATTAAATATATATATACAATTTTTTTACATAGTAGCTGGATCACAACACAACATCATGTATATAGATTATAAGAACCTCAAATATATCATGTCTGTGCACGTATTAAATCATCGTAGGCTCGTTGAAGCATGTCTTTGTCAAGATTCGAGTTTATTATCACCTATAGACTAGAAAAATAACAATGTCTATTTGATGCCCTTTCTTGATGTTTTTATCTTGTATCAAAAGAAGGAGATTTAGCTTTTGATCAATAAAGAATAATCCTCTCAAAGCCGGAGTAATTTTATCTTGAAGCAATAAAATTAACATTGACTGTTGATTCAACTTTTGTCAAACAAATTTAGTTAAGTATGTCTTACAGATCCTCTTATTCATGACATTAAGAATAATTTGTCTAAATCTCAAGATACTTCCAAGTTTGAATTTAAGAATGATACTCTATTTTGAAGGATGCCTATATATTCTTGAAGGTGTAGTACAATTACATGCTTTAGAAGCTTGTCACAACCTCCTTGTGGTAGGACATTTTGGATATAATAAGACTTTGGAGCTAATATTGAGAGATTTTTAGTAGCCTCAGATGTGAAAGGCTGTAAAAGAATTTGTACAGTTGTGTGACATTTGTTCAAGATCAAAAACTCCTTGTCATTGATCTTATGGACTTCTTCAACTATTACCTATACCAAAATAACCTTGGTCTTTTTTTTCTATGAATTTGATCACAGATCTTCCAAAGTCAAGTTCATATGACTCTATATTTGTGATTGTAGATCATTTTACCAAGATGGCATATTTTGTACCATGTACAAAATCTATTACAAGTGAAGAAACAACTAAACTCTTCCTTGATAATATTTAACACTATTATTGACTACTAAAGAATATTATATCAGATAGAAGAATATAATTTATATCAAGGTTTTAAAGGACTCTTTTTAAAATATTGAAGGTGGATATAAAATTATCTTTAACTTTTCATTTTCAAACTGATGGACAAATAGAACAAGTAAATCAAGTTTTAGAGTAATATTTGAGATGTACCATCAACTACCACCAAGATGATTGGACAAGTCTTTTGCCATTGGCAGAGTTTGCTTATAATAATTTAGTACATTCTTCTACTCAACAAACTCTATTCTTTGCAAATTACAATTATCATTTATAACTTGATACTTTTAACTTTTCAAAAGTTGATAATCTTATGGCAGAAGATTTGGTGAATTGGTTATCAAAGTTATATGCAACAATGAAGGTATAATTAAAGAAAGCTTAAGAATAAAAAAAATCAATGTAGATGTCTATTGCAAGGAACAACCTTGACTCCACATGGGCAATAAGGTATGGTTACTTTGTCGTTATATCAAGACTATCCATCCTTGCAACAAGCTGGATTATCGTAGGCTTGGACCTTTTTCAATTTGTGAATAAATCAATTCAATTGCTTATCAATTATACCTACCAAAATCTATGAAGATTCATCTTATATTCCATGTGTCACTATTTGAGCCATACAAGACAATGGATATACAAGAAAGAAGACAAATGCCACCGCCTTCCATAGAAGTGAACAACAATGAAAAATTTGAGGTCTAAGAGATTTTATATTCAAAGCGACGCCAAAATTGACTGGAATATCTTGTGCATTGGCACAGATATGATACTAGTGAATGCACATGGGAGCCATCCATGAATCTAGCAAATGCATCAATCAATGCCAATGCATTTCATTGATGACATCCGTCAAAATCAAAATAAAGAATCAAAAAAATCTTTGCTATAAAATAAAGCAGGTTCTATAGAGGTTTCATCCTACCTTGTATCATTGTTTATTATTTTCTTAGATTTGTTCATGCTAAAGAAATAGAGGATCAACAACTAGCAAATTCACCTCAAGAGCCATCGTTTGGTGATTTATCGGACAAGACATTACGACTATTATATCTTTCAAGATGACAGAACAGAGATGAAGATCCTTAAGAATGACATGTCCTTTCTCAGATTGATGGCAAAATACAACGTTGTCGTGGCAAAAGTTTGCTTCGGGTAGACGCAAGGTCCCTCTTTACAATCAAGTTGGATCCAATATGCACAAACTTTCTTAAATTTCTCTTCTATAGTCACAAAACCATGCGTGTAATAAATCAACAAACTAGAAGCTTGAAAATTTATAAATCAAAATCCAGTTATTTAAATAAGTTCAAATTTTGGAAGCATAGAGTTCACTTCTTTAGTCATCTTTACAAAAATTCTCAACCATGAATTCATTACCAATCACTAGATATCATCAAAATATTAACAAGTAATTTTATTAGTAAAAACCAAACCAAAAACTTGAAAATTTGTAATTTAAGATCTACCTCTTCAAATAAGTTCAAAATTTAGAAAAACATAATTCATACCTTTGATCTTTATCACATGATTTTTGAGCCATGAATTCATTACTGATCATTAGATATCATCAAATCCTTGGCAGATACTTTTGAAAGTCAAATCCCAATCAAAAACTTGAAAATTCATAATTTAAGATCTAGCAATTCAAATAAGTTTAAAATTTGGAAAAACATAATTCATACCTTTGACCATCGTCACATAATTTTTAAGCTATGAATTCATTGCCAATCATTAGATATCACCAAATCCTTATTAGGTACTTTTAAAAGTCAAAACCCTAGATACTTGAGAACAAATTTTGCCATTACTCTCTAATCAAAGTCTCAATTGATATGAAATTTTAGACCTAGACTCTTTATAGTATAAGTGATATGTACACAAAAAATGAGCTTCAAATTCTTCTTGAAACTCAAGTTCTAGCTTAAAGCAAACCCTTCTATTTATCTAACTTCTTCAAAACCCCAATTTAATTTGCTGGGTTTAGCTAGCCATATCTCACTCATTTTAAATTCATTTCTATCAATTCTTGGACGTAAAATGTATAGCTTGAAGTCTAGTTTATAACCCAACTTCTTGATTTCTTGCTAGTATCTTAAACTCCTAATATACCGAGAAAAGTGACAGTAGGTGTCATATTAGTAGCCTAAGTTCAAACAAGCATATCTCTCTCATCTAAGCTCTAAATCATGCGTTTCTACCACCTAAACTCATGCCAAGAAGACGCTCTCTCTAAATACTTCCCTGGATTTGCCAAAAAACCCCGTCTTCTTTTCTTCCGAGCTCATCAAAGAAGTCGCAGCCAAGGTCTTTAAAGTCCAAGTCAACAATTAATAATTTAAAGTTATAAAAACACCAAATCTAATCCTCTAAGTCAGCACTATTAATGGCAGCCAATTATTGACATCCAAACCTCTATTTATCTTTGATAAAATCCTAAATTCAACCTCAAAGTCAAAACTCCTTATATCTACAAATATAACCCTGAATCTACTAAAACTTAAGATTGGAAAAAAGATAAAAAGAAATAAAAGAAAGTTTCAAGGCTAAATCAAAGTTAAAGTTAAGATTAAAGATAAGATAAAATTTTAGCCAAAGAAAAAGAAAGAAAGTGAGAAATTTTTCCTAAACTATATAAAAACTTAGATTGGTAAGAAGAAAGAAAGAACTTGATAAAATTTTAAAGAAAAGATAGTTAAGTTAGATTTCTATATATGGATGTATTTACTTTCACAAGCCAAATACATGGTATACATGTGAAAAACTTATCTTACAAGTTTGACACATATCTCGCAAATTAGATACGTGTAGGAGGTCCTATAGAATACCACCACATAGTTCTTAGATAGATAGTATAAATAGAGACAAGAGTGAAGCCTTTTTAACTCTTGTCAATTCCTTTCTTGCTTCTAGTCTAGTTCAAGAGTCTCATGTATTTTTTAATTTTTGGCAATAGCCATTCCAATTTCTTCTTGAATATATATACTTCTTTATTTCTATCTTATTATTTTTCTTTCACATAGTTTTTACTAACTTATGCATTTATTTTAGTTCTTGTCTTTGACACATAATCATTGAAGTTGGATGGTACAAGGTTAAAAATTCCTATTGCTGGAAAAAGAGTGAAGGTTTTTAAAAGACGAGATAGAAAAATAAATGTGGAGGATCATGTTAAAGATATCAATGATTTTGAAGAAGATAATTATATTGAAATGAATGATGAATATGTAAAGAAATACTTGGTGCAAAAAGATATGGTATGATGTCGACTATGACATATGATTCATTTGGCACATATTGGAGGATGCGCAAATTTAGAGGAGGTGGATGTCGTGTTGTAATACATTTATGGAGTGAAAAACTTAAATAAGAATGATTTCTATTTAATATTCAAATATCTTGGTTCAGTAGGAACTCAAGATACTTAAAAAAAGATTTATGAAAGTCTCTTAGATTATTTTCTTATTTATTAGCTAATAGATAAAAGTTAATTATTAAATTTCTCTTTTAGGTTGTAGAAACTCTGTCACTACTTTTAAAAAGCCATAAGTTAATAAAAATAGGATATAAGAGGTAAATAATTAGTATAGTTAATACTAGGATTAAGTTGAAGATAGAGTCAGGCTTAAAAATCCTTAAATTAAATTGGATTGATATCCGAGGATCAACAATTGACGTATTATGTGTTGTTGTGTTTCAGAATGTATCGGGCACCTGGCTGTGGAGGGTGAAATTGTGGTTTACATATATCCAAGAATCCTTAACAAGTTTTATTCATATAAGAAGAATATGATTTGAATATCAATATGAGAGTACTTAAGTCAATACAAAGTGCTTAGAAATACTCTTTTTCATAACTTCATCTACTTATAAATCCTAATTGCTTTGTTACTTGTCACAATCAAGCAATTTAGATTTTTCTTTCCAACTCTTAATCTTAATCAATGAATTTCAATAAGCTATAAATCTTAATTTGATTGTCAATATAGTGTGAAATTTTGTACACAAATATAAATATAAGTCTTCTACATGCTTAGAAAGTTTGAGCTTAATTCCACTTACAAATTATTAAAAATTAACCAAAAACCGTACTACTATTACTTCGGTGCCAATTTGGAAGTTGATGTAGATATCCCAGTAGTAATTTTTCCTTCTTGCACGATCAACTTTAGTTAAAAATTGATGTATATCTTGCTCTTCAAGTCTTCTAATACTATGCCAAATTTCACCTTAATTCAACTAGTATATCTTTAGATTTTATAGAAATCCTAAACAATCTTACACTGCCAATATTTGGTAATTCTTTGTACTAAAGATCACATAAATTCTAATTATACTATTAGATTGTTACATATTTTTACTCAATTTTAGCATACATAATTGTCCATATATTGCCAAAGTTTCAATTATATATGTCACTTCAATTGTACATAATAGCTGAAAGTGCTAGTCCTAATTTTATTACATAAAAACTTAATTTCCAATACAAATCTTGATTTTAGATAGCAATTGCTAATTCCTTTCAAATCTTACAAAAATAAGCCTAATCTCTCTAAAACAAGCTTAAAGCTAATTATCCAACTCTAATTGCCAACCTCCAAATAATCCATTATCTTGCCCTTGGTGGTCATTTTTATAGCTAGAGGTTTGATTTTAACCCTGTCCTATATATAATCGACCCCCGAGTATCAATTCAACTTATTTTAAGGATTTTCAAGCATAACCCTATCTTCAACTTAATTCTAGTATCAACCATATTAATTACTTACCTCCTCTATTCTATTTTTATTAACTTATGGCTTTTTAAAAGTAATGATAGAGTTTTTACAACCTTGAAGAGAAATTTAATAACTAACTTTTATTTATTAGCTAATAAATAAGAAAATAATCTAAGAGGCTTTCATAAATCTTTTTTTAAATATCTTAAGTTCCTATTGAACCAAGATAATTGAATATTAAATAGAAATCATTCTTATTCATATTTTTCACTATATAAACGTATTACAACATGACATCCACCCCTTGTAAACATGTGCATCCTCCAATATGCGCCAAATGAACCATATGTCATAGTTGGCATTACACCACCTCTTTATTTTCTGCACAAAGTTCTTCTTTATAATATTCATCATTCATTTTAATATAATTATCTTCTTTAGAGTCATTGATATCTTTAGCATGATCTTCTATATTGATTTCTCTATCTTATCTTTTAAAAATCTTCACTTACTTCCCTGCAATAGGTGTTATCAATCTTGTATCATCCAACTCCTTTAATAAATATGTGGCATTGCTATAGATTGTTACCACTACATATAGTCAAAACCAATGTTTTAAAAACTTTTATAAAATATTATACAAATTAATCAAACTGCTATCATAAATAAATATCCAATCACCTTCTTCAATTACTCTTACCCTCAATTGATGTTGTTTATCAAATCGAGCCTTATTCTTTAGTCTTGCCTCTTATAATAATTTTAATGCTAATTCCACACTTTCTAATCTTTGTTCAAGTTGCTGAATTCTAATAGCTAATAATTATTCTCTTGTTAAGTCATCTTCCTAAAGTAATATATCCTAAGTTGGAATATTTTCTTTAATTGGTATAATAGGTTTTTAACCTATCATGAATTCCATTGGCATATATCCCGTCATTGAACTATGTGTTGTTTGATCAGTCTATAATGCATAAAGTAAAAATTAAGGCCATTCCTTTATTTTTCCATTACAAGCTTTAACCAAGGCTTTTATAATTGGTGGATGTCTACATTCACTCTTTGTATTCCCCTCTAGATTATAAGCAATAGTCAATGATAATTTAATTCCACATCTCTTAAAGAACTCACGAGCTTCATGTATATTTAATTCTCCACGATCTACAATGATCTT
This sequence comes from Physcomitrellopsis africana, assembly GCA_036785485.1. Lineage (NCBI taxonomy): Eukaryota > Viridiplantae > Streptophyta > Bryopsida > Funariales > Funariaceae > Physcomitrellopsis > Physcomitrellopsis africana. The sequence goes on along the minus strand of JAWRVF010001943.1, from coordinate 5,799 downwards.
TTCCATACATCCATAGTGACAAATAACATCCTCAAATAAAAATTTATAGATTCCTTTTGTAGACTTTGTTCTTAATGCCTTGCCTTCCACTTCATTTGATAAATCTTTACAAGCCAAAATTAAATACCTCATTTGCCATAATTCTATTGATATAATAACCAAATCCACAATCCATTTAAAATAAATAGCCACATGATATGTTGGATGTAGACCATCTCAATGATGTATATTTGAATATATTTGATAAGTTATACAAGATTCTATAAATAAAGTCACATCTTGATACATATTCTTCTATCAATATTGTTCCTTCAATTTAGCAAAAGTAGCCCAAATTCCTTTATGCCCCATTCATAAACTATCATGAAATTCCTTGAATACTTTTTATTGATCTCCTTTGGTACCTACTACTTGTTGTGGCATTCTAATATTTGATTTTGGCCTCTTCTATAGAAATCCTCCTTATAATATGAATTTGTATGCTTTTTTTTTTATTTGTTTAAATTTTTTAATTGACCAATCAGTATGCTTGGTTAATATGTTCAAATAATGTCCAATATCCAATAACTCTCTTTCATAATTTTTTTCATGAAATAGCTCATCTTCTTTATTTAATTATGAAACTAAATAAAACTTTGTAATCATATGATCAATAATTTTAATTATCTCATTTTTTCCATCATATTTTGTTCAAGATAGCATATCTGCTACCGGATTGTCTTTTCTTACAACATACCTAAATTTTGGATTTAATGACTAAATATAAGTAATCCATCTCAATATTGCAATATCCAATGTTGTACAATTATTAATCATTCCAAATAAAAGAAAACAACTTATTTCAATCACCACCATTGCCACAATGAAATAATCTTTTTTAGCTTTTATAGCTGAAATAACTCCCCATAATTCCCTTTTTACTTGTAAATGTGCACGCTAGCAAGTACTTAAAACCTTAGCTCCAAATCAAACTCCAAACCTATGTCTATTTGAATCATCCTAATCTACAATCCATCCAATAGCAATTGGACTAATATCCACTCTAAGAATCACTGGTCTATTATACTTATAATTAATTTTTCTCAACATTAGAAGTGATGTCAGTAAATCCTTCAATCTTTGCATTGCTTTGATATGTTTTCTTCTTATTTAAACCTATAACCTTTGCACAATAATTTATACAATGGATCTACTATGTGAGCAAAGTGAAAAATCCAAATATGAATAAAATATACATGCATCCAAAAACTTTCATACCTTTGTTAAAAAACTACAAACTTTTTTTATTCTTCTAATTGCATCAACCTTAGTTGGATCCCGTTTCTTTTCATAATATCTACATAAATGTCTAACAATTACAACTTCTTGTACTCCAAACATGGATTTTGCATCTAATAATGTAAGATGAAGTTCTTTAAGCCAAATCAATATATTTTCACAATCTTGTATATGATCAATAATATACTTGCGACATCCTCTCTTATCTAAAGTTTCATCCTTGTCTTCTTCCTTACATCCTTTTATAGAAATATCATCTAAAAAAGGCATAGTCTTCTCAAGAATAAAATCTCTTAACACCTTGTTCATCCCATTCATCATATTTGCTATTGAATTGATAGCACCTTGAGGAAGAATATACATTCTAACTAGTCTAAGTGGTGTTTACATCATTGTCATGTCTCTATTCTGTATTGCAAGTTGAAATTAGTCATAGCCTAAATACAAATCATCCATTGAATAGATTGTCTTTCTTACAAATGCTTCAGCAAATTCATCTACTATTGGTCCAATTCCTACATTCTTGATAGTCATTACATTTATTAGTTACATATCTTGAATAAATCATAATGATCCATTTTTCTTGGGTACTGTAAACCATCCACTAGAATATGGTATAAAAAAAGGCTCTAATTGTTCCATAATTGTTCCATAATTGATTACATATGTCCTTTTATTTCTAGCATCATAGCAAGTTCAAATAATAAAATCATATCCTTTTTAGAAACTTGATTCAATTCTATTTTTTGTAGATAATATCTTAAATATTTAAAAATATTCCTTCCATCAAACTAATCAATCTTGTTAACTAATGCTTGCAATGCTTTGATTGCCAAAGCCTCCTTGTGATCATTGCCTTTTTGTTATTGCATAAACAATGTAAATATTTGGAACATATTTGCAGTGTTCGGATCCAAATACATATCTTGTCCATTGGAAGAAAATCCACTTGAAGCTCCACTTGAAGATCCACTTGAAGCGCCATCCAAAGCTCCATCAAAAATTCCAAATTTAATTTTCCTGCCTTCTTTTGCCATCAATTCCAAATAATCGCAAATAAAATCCAACACCTTCTACCTCAAACTTTTACATATAAAATTACTCTTTGTAGTAACATATAAAATCCAATTGCTTTGTTACTTGTCACAATTAAGCAATTTAGATTTTTCTTTGCAAGTCCTAACCTTAGTCAATGAACTTCAATAAGCTATAATTCTTAACTTGACTATCAACTCGGTGTGAAATTTTGCACAAAAATATAAATATAAATCTCTTATATGCTTAATAAGTTTTATTCCAATCTAACTTATAGATTATAGAAAATCAACCAAAAATCACACTGATATCACTTGGCTACCAACTTGAAAGTTGATACAGATATCCCAATAGCAATTTCTCTTTCTCCAACTAAAAATTGGTATGTAGCTTGTCCTTCAAGACTTCTAATATTGTATCAAATTTCACCTTAATTTGACTAATAGATCTTTAGATATCATAGAAATCCTAAACAATACTAAACTCCTAATTTGTGGTACATCTTTATACTAAAGATCAAATAAATCGTGATTGCATAATTATTACATATATTTTATTTAATCTTAGCACACTCAATCATCCTCACATTATCAAATTTTTAACTATAGATGTCACTTCAATTGCATAGAATAGCCAAGAGTGGTAATTCTAATTTTATTGTATAAAAACTTAATTTCCAATACAAACCTTGCTTTTAGATAGCGATTGCTAAGTCTTCTTAAATCCTACAAAAATAAGTCTAATGCCTCTAGAACCAATTTAAAGCTAACTCTCCAATTCTAATTATAGATCTCTAAATGATCCGATATCTTGCCCTTGGTGGTTTTTTTTATAGCTGGAGGTTGGATTTTGATCTTATTCTATATATGATTGATCCTCGAGTATCAATCCAACTTATTTTAAAGATTTTTAAACTTGATTCTATCTTCAATTTAATTCTAGTATCAACCATATTAATTGCTTTTCTCTTCTATCATATTTTTATTAACTTATGGCTTTTTAAAAGTAGTGACAAAAATTATACAACTTAGAAGAGAAATTTAATAACTAATTTTTATCTATTAGCTAATAAATAAGAAAATAATTTAAGAAATTTTTTAAATCTTTTCTTAAATATTTTGAATTTTTATTAAATCAAGATAATTGAATATTAAATAGAAATCATTCTTGTTTATGTTTTTCACCACATAAACATATTACAACATGGCACTATAAAAATAACCATAGCTACAACCACACTTGGATCAACACATCTAATTTCTTTTAGTACAAAGGCAAAAGTTTTATTATATTTAGATACCATCTCCAAAAACTTCATCATCTTTTTTTTAATTAGGAATTCTCTTCCTCTAATCTTCAACTTATATAATGATTCCTAAGTAAACTTGTGATCAATGTTTCTTGGTTTCCTAAGACTTGCTTCCCTTGCTACTTTTTCAATATGTTTTAAAGTATCGAGAGGTAATTGAGCAGCAATCGGTTTTACCTTCTTAATTACAGTCTTATATTTGATATTAATCCTTACTTCTTATTCAATTCCACAATCTTTAACTATCTTCAATCTAGAAGTGGATCCTCTAACTGCCTTATATAATTTCCTTGAATATAAATCCATAATTATTCCTTTATTTTTATTCAAACCTTCTTCAAATATCAAACCATCCAAGCTCTTTGAAATACTATTCAAATCTTCTTTTAAACCCTCTTGATCAATCACTCTAAAAATAAATTCATCATTTAAAACCAAATCCATATTTTTTTAGCTTTTTTTGATTTTTTTCTATACATCTTCAATATTTATAATCTAAATCCTGAACTCTTAAAAACTTTAAAATTCCAAATTTTGTGTAATCCAAAAATCTGTTTTCAAATCTATCTATATTAAAAAAATATAAAATTAGAGGACTTATTTGTATCCTTGAACTTCCCATCATCAAAGATGCTCCTCAAAAATCCAAAAAATCATCACCAATTTTCAAAAAAGTTCCTTTTAATTCTTCTTTGTTTCTTTTATTATTGAATATTACAATTAAAAATTATACTAACTTCTTCCTATCACAACTTTTGATCCTTGTATAATGTAAACTATCATCTAACACTTTAGTTTCCATTCTTATAATTGTAATATATGGCTGTCCAAAATCATAGGATATACAGCAAAATCTTGCATAAAGAAATTTTTCTCTATCTTCACATTTCTAATTCTTATTGTAATTGTTGGACATGCTCCATATAATTTATCCCTCTCATTATTTGCAGCCTTTATTACCTATCTATGGTTGGTATTAGTAGGCCACATTCCTCTTTCATAAATATTCTTAGATATTATGTTGATTTCAAACCTATGATCAACTAATATCACATGGATTTTTTTACTATCTTTAATTCTCACCTTGACTTTTGTAATAGCCCTAGCCCAGTATGTACAAGAAAATATAGGCTTCTCTTCAATTCTTGTCCTTTCATATTTACAAATTATAGTCCTCACTTGTTCACATCTTTTATTCCTGACCTTCTCCACTTCACATCCAATTACTTTAACCTCCTTCATATACATCTTGTTGGTAGAAATACTAAAGGCATTAAATTCCTTAAATTCTTTTTTTTTGTCGAATTTTTTTTTATTTTCAAATACATTCACATCACCAATAGAAGAATTTTCATGCCCTTGATTCTATACAACCTTTTTTTTGCTATCACTAGATAAGACAAATATTTGTATCTCTTTTTCTTCTTCTATTTTTTTTGTATCTGCCAAAGCTTCATTATCATTGTTTTAGATGTCATCTACTTCTTCCTCTTAATGACATCAATAATGAACTCACAAAATTTTTTCTTGGCTATACCAAGAACTTTCTTTAAAAAAAAAATTCAATTTTGGCATTTAAAATCTTCTCTTCAAGAATACCTTTCATATCTACAAAGGATTCAATATCTAATTTTAATTTAAATATTAGATTGTTAGTCTTATCTTTTCTTGATTTTTCTTTCTCATTTTTATTTTTTTATTTTTTTTAAGTAATGGAATGTTCTTACTTGGATAGGTAAAAGAGGGCCTTGACTCCATTGGATTGCTAGTTTGTTTTTCTTGATTCTTAGTTGTCAATCCTTGGTTTTGCCTCTTGCTATTAATCTCTTCTATTCTTTTCTCTTCTCCAACCCTATCCCTTTTAACTTCAACTATAGCCTCTTGAATCTCATCTTTCTCTTCATTAATTTCTAAATGAGCTTTGATACTTGTTACATCAATTAGATCACTCCATCTAGTCTTCTCCCTAATAACCTGTGCATCCCTAAATATAACCTCTTTTCTAGGAATTATAGAAATTCCTATATTTTCTATTTCCACAATAGCAATGTCATGTAATAACATGGCCATTAGGTGAAAGAAAAAAAAATGATTATAATACATAAGAGCTCAAATAAAAATATTTTAGCAAATTATCTTAGAATTATAGATAATAGATAAGAAAGTTGTAAAAATTA